>WACJ01000461.1:0-101718 GCA_008973525.1 Stenopsyche tienmushanensis
GGTTTTAACTTTTTTAAAATTCATTTGCTACCGTATTTAATTCTTTATTTATATTTATCCCGAACCATTTTTATCAATTAGATCTAGATTTATTTATAAGTCATCATTTTCATCAATAAGCAACGTGCTATATATCAAGAGCTGGCAGTATAAATTGAAAATCATCTAACACATGTGAATAATTTAATAGTTGTGTTCTTGTATTTCTGGATTATCATTATGACAGTCTGGTGATTAAGTGCGTTGAGTTTAGGAGGGGAGGGAGTTGAAATCTAGTGAAAATTAAAAAAAGTATTTTTATTTTAAATTTTAAGTATTAAAAATAATTTATATAACCAGTCTGGTACTATCTTAACAAGCTGGTAATAGTCTGGCAACCTAAACTCAACGGCACTCAGTCGCCAGACTGTCATAATGACACGCCAGAACTATTAAATTGTTCACATGTGTTAAACGACCTTCATTTTATGCTGCCAGCTCTCAATCTATTATATTGCATTATGAATTAAGAGATTTTTTCATAAATTCAAACGAAGAACATACAATAGAATACATTTAGCCTCGTTTTGTATTTTTTCTGCGTTTATATTATGCACGGGCATCTGGAATTTCAGGTCATGTAGGATGATTACAATGCTGTAAGGCTATTAACATATTTCTGCATCAATTCTTTTCAATGTGATGGCAACAAGGCTATCTGCGATTAATTGCCCTAATCATCAATACCTTAGCATTATTTTAAAAAATTGTGAAATAATGTTATTTTTCAAAACTTTCATACATATCATATATCGGTCAAGTGTTCTTATATAATTTGTTATAAATTAAATGGTTCTCTATATATTAGGAAATGATGAAATGGCACCGATGCGCGACATATTAGAGATTTTATCATCACGTATGCTGGGTCGAGGAGCGTCTTAGCTCTATATATTGACCTGTTTTTTGCAACTTTATAAGTATTCAATTATGGCATGAATTTAGTCGTGTAACACCATTTCTAGAGCTGCAAACATCAGAACAAGGCATGGGATGTGTGTCCGTGGCTAATAAGCGTGCCCAGAAGTAAATTACTTCCATAATAATTACAACAGGGAGCGCACACAAGTGCCAAAGAAACAGCATAAAAATGGGATAAAAAGGATTCAATGTGAATTATAGTTGAATACATTCCGTCTTTGCCTTCGGAAAAATAGCATTTCTCGCATTGCGGATCTGTGCGTTTCATTCCACAGTTAATCTGTAAAATAAATGTATCTATTGTGAGGATCATTTGAAAAGACTTGTGACATAAAATATTTTCACAATGGAAGAGTCGCACGATGGGTGATAAAGTCAGGGCCGTGACAAGGGGACGGCAAAGCAAGCACCCGCCACGGGCGCAATTGGGCATGGGGCGCAAAACGTAGAATACCGGCTGGGTTGAGAGTTGCATATAAGACAAAGTTCTTAATAATCCTGTAGACATCTTCAGGTATGGCGTTCGATAGC
Organism: Stenopsyche tienmushanensis; assembly: GCA_008973525.1. NCBI lineage: Eukaryota > Metazoa > Arthropoda > Insecta > Trichoptera > Stenopsychidae > Stenopsyche > Stenopsyche tienmushanensis. Next base: position 1,492 of record WACJ01000461.1, read on the forward strand.
GAGACGCTAATTTGTCATATCAGCGGTCCGAAAAGCAGACCGATTGGACATCCAAACTTGCGGCCACTCCGTCCGCTTCCAGTCTAGACTAGAGCGGTCGTAAGTCTAGACTTCCCCCCACCCATAAAAACTGTATATTTATTTATCTTACTAATTTATGCTGCTATCTTAGCTGGTTTTTTTAGTTTTAAGTTATAAAATATAGCTAATTTCTCTCCCACGCTCATAGTGCAAGTTACTTTGTGGGCATGGGTATTATGTTCAGGATTTGCACATTGCTGTGCACTTTTATTGAGCGAACTGGCATTGTCCCGAATAGCGGGACCAATAAATAGCTCGGGTCAGAGGGGTATGGATTTTCTTCAGCATTTCTGGCGTGGTTTCATCATTTGGTCGACCAATGTGCTGTTCGTTTTGGCAGCTCGTACGGCCTCATTTAAGCTCTGCCATCAAATATCTTACTGTTGCAAACGAAAGAGCAGAATTTAGCTCGGATTTAATATTAGTTAAATTGAGACTTTTCAAATAAAAGTCGGTCGGATACTTTTGGGACTATGTCCATATATTATTTAAAATGTGTTACCCGTTACGGCTCTGGATAAAGTAAACAAATATTTTGTTTTTTTAAGGATAACTTGTAGAGGCGCAGTTGGAAAAATTAGCTTGAATGATTTTCCATCGCATACTTCATAGACGCTATGCGCATGCGCCGCACCGTCTCTACTGTACATGTGTGTATCAATACGTAGCATAAAACAACCACTAGACATATTTTATTATATATTACACAACACATAACTCAACGTCAAATCCGTGATGATGCAACATATACATCACCATATGTATTTTTTGTAATCCAATAATTTACACATATGCTTAATGGAAAAGTGATTAAATATAGAAAGATGATATTTAGTAGGTTGACTAGGCGATCTTTATTGAATATAATATGTTTTTTAAAGTTTGACAAAGTATATTAATGGGAGTGGCGAGAACCATGTATGTCGGTGCGCGGGTGATGACATTCTTCACCATGGAAGTCTTAAGTTCTAAACAAATAATTTGCTGCAAAAAAATTAAATATGTTTTTACTTAGTATAATATTGTGTACAGCTTAGACTACAACAAAGAATAAATATTCAAAAACAAAAAAAATGGTTAGCAATCGAAAAAAAAAATGTGTTTTAACCAACACTTTTTGTAGTTTTTTGTTCATTAAATAAACACTTTTGAATATTTTTTGATAATTGTAGTCTATAAGATGAAGACGTTTATTATACACGTGTCTGCAAAATTTCATAAATAATGCTCATTTAGGGTGTGTGGGAGCACTTCCATGAACTTGGAAAAAGTTGTTTCGGGAAAAACGCGTTTAAAGATTCTCTGCAAATTTCATTTATATCGACTTATTTATGAAAGATTGGAATACAAACAAAACGCAAAAAAAATGCACAACGAGGGAATGGACAAATCTTTAGCTATCTAGAAATCATTAAGCTAGCCGAAAACAAAAAAAAACGGTTTTATTGGTTATCGATTTTCGGTTTTGTTCCAGTTCAAAGTGCTGATTATTAGCTTTTATTTGATAATGGAAAAATCAGTTATTCACTTGGAATTCGGGCACAAATTATTGGATAATAAGCTTTGGAATTGGTAATTCTGTTGAAAATCAATATCGAGAGCTGTATATCTTTTCACTCGGAACTTATGATAGTAGCATATGACGCAGGGAGCAGAAATTCTGGAGATATTTAAGAGGACAGAGCCTGCCTTAGATCCAGTGCGTTGTGATCCATCGACCATGTGGCATCGTGGCCATCAGCCTCTCCTCGGCTTTCTTCTAGTAGCTTTCCTTCCGAATTATCTAGCCAAGGTAGGAACTTCTCCATTTGATGATAGATCACCTGCTTGCACAATTTTTTTTTTGCATGAAAATTACCTGTAAATACTGAACATCACATAATTTGATTTTTAAACGTACATTCAGCTATGTTTTCCATAGCTCAATTTAACGTGTTTCATCAAGTAAGACTATTGCACAACAAAAAATATTACATATAGATACCAAATAAGCAAACGAACTTAATAAAACTCAAAAACGATCTATATTTGAAAAACGTGTTCATTTCATAGAACAGTTGAAAATAAACAAGTTAATTTTTTCTTATAACGTTATATAGGTATTATCTACTATGTGCACATATTAATATGCAGACTTTGATGCTGTCATTCCTTTTTTATCTGAGTTATTGAAAAACTTGCTCAATATCTTCTCGTTTGTGTTATAGCTCCATTATTTTTTATTTGATTAATGAATAGTTTTTAAATATTTAAAAATAAGAGCATATTGCACATTACATTCGTTCCTATTTCTTAGATTTGCTCGCCCATCATCTATTCTTCTTAATATATCACATGAAGCGCCTGTGACAAATATCTAACTTGCGCCCCTCCCCTCGAAATCCATGTTTTTCGTTAATCAATACGATTATAAATGCAATATGAAGATAGTCCCAAAGGTATCCGAACTAACACAAGATACAGATCATAAAAAAATGCCCCAAAAAGCCCTAAAAGAGAACCGAGCGACCACAAGGTCTGTGTGTCCATCCGGTCCGCTTTTCAGACCGCTGAAATTACGAATGAGATTGTACGCCATACCCGATAATGTCTACAAAATGATTACGAACTCTCATTACAAAACGAAATTGTCCGATTAACACTGATCTGATGGGTTGCTTAAATTTTACAATCGATCGGAAATATTATTGTCTTTATTTATTGCGGACTTATGCCAGCTGGGCCAGCAATGTTTGAGCAATCAGTGTTGATTCATGTAAAGTAAAATGGCCGTGTAAAATAAAAATCTGGACTGGATCGGTATTCTGCGTATTGCGCCCTAAGCCCAGTTGCGCCCGAGGCGGGCGCTTGCTTTGCCACCCCTTTGTTTATACTCCCCTACAAATTAGAATTGGATATCCCATCACATACTACCAAATTTGATTATTTTTGATATACTTATCATGATTTTATCAATGGTCATCATCAAGATTTCAAATTTTTGTATAACTTTTAAACATTGAATTCACACAAAAATAGAAGATAAAAAACGCGTAAATGAAATATTTGATTTCATAATAAACCTGAAGATTCGTTCCGAAAAATTCGCATAAAAAAGATCCACAGTTTGTTATATCAAAAATATTTATTCAAAATTGTAGTAAGTACATGTAATATTTAACATAATATTGTCGATTTATTAATCTTCATTTTCGCTGCTGTCTTCCATCATTCTAACTATTTTCTTTATAAATGGTTCGAAATCGCCTTCTTCATCAGATGAACTTGTCCATTCGATTTTAGAATTAGCGGAAATATCCGAGTTTTATTTTTTGGAAGATCAGGAAATTGATTCACTTACATGATCCGTTTCGGGTATTAAAATAAGGCCAACTAATTCCTCATCGGTTACAACGTCATCGGTAAATAATTCTTCGATATCCTTACAGTGCAAAACGCATCAAAACAAAAAAAATATTTTCTCGGCCGCGTTAAAGTGAAACCGCGCAAAAAAGTTTCGCGTAATTCGGGGGATGAGTGTACTGTTGAGCTTGCATAATCGACTGATTAATTGTTATCATACACGTCAATCTATTAGTTAATTTACAAGTTTTTTGTCTGGCAATTTCTATATTTGCAAAGTCTATCTTCGGTATACCTAAATTAGTCGATAAATATCTTGGATATTATTGAAATGTGGTTTGCGACCACATTTTTAAATACACATTTTTATTTTTTATGCAATATTAAATGTGAATTTTTGTAATTTCTCATTACTAATGTAAATATTGTCCATTTATTTAAATTTTTGATGGCATTTTTCATTGCGTAAAAATATTAAAATTTAGTATGCCAATCTGAAAAATGAGTTATTTCATTGAATAATATCAATTTTAATTATATACGCTTTCGTTATTATGAATTTCACTATCGCCACGAGGTCATTTCTTGAACTTTCATCTATTTATAAGAAGAATAATTAGAAATTAGACAGAAAAGTCTTCGATTTATGTTTCGGAGCAGTCTTGCGAACTCGTTAATCGTTAATATGGCGATATTTTTGTAAACGCCTGTGAAAAAAAATCTACGAGTACAAGTGATAGATATACATTTTTCTATACTCATCCTTTATCTGAAACACAATTTAGCTACAGATAGGAATATCATGAGGTCGCTCGATTTGGACGAATTGGACGAGCCATGACCTTATATGTGAATTGACCGTTTCGAAATGCGATCAAAAATCACTACTCATAATAACTTCACATCTTTGAAACAAATTCGCAGAAACTAACGAGCATTCCGTAGTATTAAGACCTTGAACCCAAATTTGGATGAATCGTTTCCGTTCAGTAAATCACCAAACATAAGGAAATGTCACTTGAGCAAGTATTTTGATAGTACATTGGTTCCTCGATATGTCTACTTGTTCCCACATACAAGACAAACGGCATTCGTTGAATCAATCTAGATCCTACTGGATGCTTTCAAGCTGGATAGACAATCTATTTGTGCAACAGAATTCTTATCCATATCAAATGATGATGAAATGTATAACATTCATTAAGGGACGTTTCTAACTTGTTGGGCCAAATAAAAGTGATCAACTTTTTAACATTTTTTTAATACCAAAAGTGTTAAATATAGATTGCTGATATTTAATGTGTTGAATAGGCGATCTTTATTTATTATAAAAATATTTTTTAGTAAGTTTGATTAAGTATGATAATGGGGGAGTGACGGGAGCCATGTATGTCGGTGCGCGTGCGATGACATTCTTCACCATGGAAGTCCTAAATCCTGAATAAGTAATTTTCAGTAAAAAAATTAACATATTTTTATTTTGTATAATATTATCTATAGCTTAGACTATAATTAAATAAAAATATTGAAAAATAAAAAAATAGTGAGCAATTGAAGAAAAGTTTGTGTTTTTACCAACATTTTTTGTAGTTTTTTATTCATTAAATAAACAATTTTGAATATTTTTGAATAATTGTAGTCTATACGATGAAGACGTTTATTATACACGTGCCTGCCTAATTTCATAAAGAATACTCATCTAGGGTGAGTGGGAACACTTCCATGAGCTTGGAAAAAGTAAATTTTTTTTGAACCAACTTCGAACTTCCCATATCGATCAATACTATAAAACGATTTCAGTTGCTCATCTTACTTTTATCAAACCCACATTTTTCTGGTACATTTAGTTTTAGTTACATTTAGTTTCTGGAATTTAAAAATGAATAAAAAAAAATGATGCAATAGGAAATCATATATAAATCTATTTTAAGAAATCATATAAACCATATGATGGATTGTTTGATGCTTATAACTCCTACATATATGTATATTACACCAGACTCCCAATTATCTGGGCTAATGCTGAGGCAGAAGGGCACACATAACTAGAAAACACGGATAATCAAAATATTCAAATTTCTACTTGATTTAGAATATATTAGATGTACCAAAAAGTCTTTGTTGATTGGCCAGGTTCCATTCTGGGCAATCGGACGTCGTATGTGCAGCATCGTCGTTAGTTGCTCCACAATAATGGCATTCCGGGCTTGTCTGCTTGGATATTTTGTGGAGATACTCTCCAAAACGCCCATGCCCGATAAGTACCCTAGGTCAGGTGTTCAGCTACGCAGCTGGCAGTGTTTTCTTATGATCCACTCTTCCATGTCTGTGATCATTTGGTATGTTCACCGACCTTTTGTGGAGCCGTTCCATCAGAATTGCCATGGTGTTCCTTTTTGGACAGCCTGTCTCTCTTGGGCGAGTAGGTCAATTGATCAGTATCAGAATAGCGTCTTCTGACACTGCGCTATGCTGGCCATGTTGAGCCTGGCCATGTTGGGTGTGTCGGCCCATATTGGGACACAAGGCGAAAGAATTTTATTTATTTAAGAAAAGATAAGAATATATTTCTAATAAAGATGACCGCGTGAGCCCCCATTTTTATATAACACCATCAATGTGCTTGATAAAATTCCTATCTGCTCAGACACGGATTAAAACTCGCCAAAATTCCCGATTTCCCGACGAATTATTTATTTCCGTCGCTTCAGATGAATACTCATATACTATAATACTTTGATGTGATGTGTAATTATATTACGGAGGAATACACAAATTCTGAAGCCCGTAACTATTATATTTCATATTGATATTTGCATTATTAGAGTCGTGGTGTAGTAAATACATCACCGGTAGGGAAAGGTTAATATAACAATTTGAAAAACTTATATGTTCTGTACATATGTATACATATATTAAACAGTTACTGCCATTAGGCGTCGCCTAAACTCGCCAATTAGTAGTTACGCCGCTGTTTCCAAGCGTCCAGATTTCGGCGAGAATATCTCGATTTAGTAGCCGATTCGATACTTCTTTGACGAAAAAAACCCACTGTTAATGTATTTTAGTATTTCAAGAAGATGAACTTTAATCTATTTTAAAACACTACCAACGGCATGACGTCAGATTGAGTCTTCAAATGTTTTGATAACTATCCATAAGCTCAATCGATGAATATCTTCCATCCTTGAACGTTTCCGTATCAAATATTCCGTTTATCGAGTGAATTTGAGCGATATCCAATTGCGCAATAGTGATTTTCCGCTAAAAGAAGGTCCGTAACCGCATAAAAACCTACTGTTTCTACAGCCTCAATTCTGATTTCTTATTTATAATATGGAATGTTTTGATCGTATTTGTATTTCGGGATCACAGTGCGCATTTTTTGTTTTTAAAAAATGTTCAAGGTTGTGTGCCCGGCATCACCCAGATTTGTAATCAGCATGTTACACTTGACGAAAAATAAATGGCGACATCTTCTAAATAACGACGTAGTCCGCTTTAGTATTGACATCCTATTGTTTGAATGACAAAATGTTCATATAATATTTATACCGAGACAACTAATACAATCTTCTGCTGTCTGTTCCAATAACCTTATTCTGGACGACAACAGGAAACCACCACATAAAAATCTTTATCCCCAAGGAAATCCCCCATAAAGATCGCCTATATCCGATCTACGGATAATAAGATGTTTGTTTAGCAAAGGTTCTGATATTGTTTTAATATTTCTGCAGATATTTCAGTGGATAAATTTGAACTCGCTACTGGTGGCCTTTATAATGGACATGTCCCAATTTATTTTTTCAGGTACAGGGACCAACTCTAGCCTATCAAGGACTTGATCATGGCAAGGAAGCAAGAATACCATCCGTGATTTTGCCGAATTCTGGAGACGCTGTAGAAAATTTCGAAACACTTTATGACACAGGAAAGGTATCTCACACGGTCTTAAAAAATATTTCTTCCACACAATTGATAAGATTGGATGTTTTGGTTTCACTTTCTTCCGTTGTGCCGATCAAAAGGTCACGCCATAATGTTAATAGTTCATTTTATCTCAAAACTTTCATTATAGAGTGTTTAAAAAGCGATTTTTTTTCGGCAGAAGCACACTCGTGCGTTTAAGTATTTATCTTCTAAAATTAGAACTTCCTACAAATATTATTTTTAAATTGATGCCACTATGTTTTGCTTATATGCCGTTATCGGAATTTATGTTAGTTCCTTGTGATAAACATGCTTACAGTTACAATATTAAAAAAATTTGATTGCTAATTGCCGTTAAATTTTAATTCGTACAATTTTTTTTCTATTTTTCGACCCCCCCTAATATTTAGTTATCTTTAAAAATGCGTCCCGATTAAATGACACGCTGACCCCAATAAGTGGAGTTTCTGGATTTTTGGCACAAGCTTAAAAACTGTCGGATCTATGGGATAAAATAATAATTATTTCAATCTTTATTATCTTAATTCCACATATGAAACGTTAAGAAAAACTCAAAAATTCTTTGAACAGTTTCAAGTTGCCATCGGTTACTTATCTTCTGATTATGAGTTTCTCTAAAAATATTTTGCCCACATACATAGTGCGATAAACCACGAGTTTCTGATATAAAATCAAATCCATTGTATTGATACAATACAATTTATGTAACTTTTTTTCCTGTGGGAAGGGAATCTTGCATAAGACACCCTGGGGGTCCCAAATATCAGGTGGTATTGTTTATCACATTGCTTAAAGGGGACAGGTAGTCTGACCTTCGATATAACCTTATTCTAGTGTTGAAGAGTTGCCCTGAGTTTCTCTCTCTCTCGCTGCCCACTTTGGCGGTCATCACTTCCTCTACAAATTCCCGCAAAAGCTCCCAGTTCTCTTTGCTCAGCGTGTGCTATGGACCATGTCTTCGACTTTGAGCTCAGCTACCCCGAGTGCTTGTTTCAGCGTGTTTCTATGGGGTATCCAAGTCTCACAGTCATTAATGCGGTGTATTGAGCGTTGTCAACTTCCACTGTCAAGTGGATGTCTCCCTGCCAATACGCCCACCACCGACTTATGATCGATATAAGTCGGGTGTCCACCTTCCTTTGCTGGACTGATCCTGCTTTGCATGTTTTTTGGGATCTTCAAAGTCCAAGGCCCTCTTCTTTACCTGAAAATCTATCGAGGGGACTCTAGCGATCATGAGTACCGCGTCTTCAAATACTGTTCTGTACGCCCCGATGACTCAGAACGCCCCCTGCCGCTGGACCCTTGCCAGCTTCTTCCTATATTTATGTAACATGAGGACCCTACCCGAGCTGTCTGCTGTGTGTTTAACAAAAATGCACTGCCAATAATGGGCCGCCTGCCTCTGAGGGCCCCAGGGATGAGCGCCTCGTGATCTGACGCCATACCCAGATATGTCCACAGAACTTGTTCTACATCCATGAACGACATTTATGTAACAATCCCATTTTCAATTGATTTAGGATGTTAGGTGCCTTTAGCTAAAATATGTGTATATTAATACAAAAAAACTATCTACACTAATATGCTACATCAGATTCAATTATGCAATTCATTTTCCATTAATTTTATAATTTTCAGGGATGGACTGCACATAGGGACATTATAGGTCACACATGCTATTTGATACGAGGGACAACAGATGAGCGCCCTTGTACTTTGCGACCGACTTCCCAATATCTTCCAAAAATACAGGTATTTATTCCAAATGGGTAAGGATAGTGATGACACTCTCAGGCGCGATACAATCTTTATTTTATTTATTTTGTATGCACGATTGCTTTTAATTTTAACATGTGCGCGCAATAATAATGAAATTTTATGTTTTTCTGCTGGCACAGAGATTTTCAAGCGATTTATATTAAAAAAATAATAATTTGTTGATTATATTTTGATGTTGGATTGCAATTTTTCGTTAAATTTAGATTGTAATAATAACACTTGTTTATCTAAAAGCTGGCAGTCTTTGGAAACTGGGTGATCCATTTTGAAGGAGATAAATAATCAACGCGTGTGACATGTGAAATATGTATCAATGACTCTGGATATTTAATACAATTCTTATTGAATATGTTCATGATCTTTTTTTAAGGAATAGCTAACCTTCAATTGCAATGTATGTGTTAAAATGGAGCCATTAATATATCAGCTTAGCAGCGTTCAATTTCTACCTACAATGCTTTATACACAAATTTATTCAAACACGCATCATTGTTTTAACGACCCACTGCGGCGTTTTATTATATTCAGTTATCTCTAAATTAATGCTAAAAATATAGTGAACTATGCTTTGGCGTTATTTATATGTGTAGGATTTTATTAAATCTTTAATAATTGGGTCACAATATATGCTGTTCCATAGTTTAAAACGAAATTTGTTGAGTTGCAGATAAGGAAGATGTAAGTCATTGACTTTGCGGAGACGATCTCTTTGTTGAGTTCGGGCCAGTTGTGTAACCCCAGATAACAGCCATGAGGTCATTTTTTACAATGACCCAAATCCCTAAAATCTTACGCATCCGACATAATTGCGAGCGAAGAAATTTAAAAAAAAAAAAACATTTTAGATTAAAAATCATTCGATCTAATTTCCTTGCATGCAAAAATAAGCATTTTGAAATTTGTCATAGGTATGGAAATTAGCAGGGCAGATGATACAAGAATTCTGCAGAAATTTTCGCGTGGTGACGGCTGAAGTACTGCGCTTGAATGAGAATCAATCCAATAATGAGATTGATAATGACGTTCGTTCAAAATTTTCCGGACGCCTCAGGAAAAGAAGAGCAAGCAACGGCTATGCTTACAGACCAAGTGGCACGGGTCGTTATCGCGGACAAACACAATCTCAATATTTAAATTTTGGCGCAAACGGAGCAAGTCCCGGAAAAGCAGAAGCCGAATCATCACAAGATAGCTCGAGAGCTATTGTCAGTGAGTCAATTTCATAAATACAATTACATCGTTAAAAATACAAGAAACATGCTAATTGCTGCCTTTTACAGGTGGCACTAATGGAATGGGGCAAGCTCAGAGTCAATCTTTCGGCGCCGGCTGTGACGGTTGCTACGATAGAACCCATCTAGCCCCACCTTACAATGGAGGCAAATATCCTGGATACTACGATAGTGATCGTCCAGGCGGAGACGATACTTCGAGCCCCCCAGACGCATATATTGATAGAAACAAACCAGGACAATATCCAGGAGGAGTAACTACCTATCCTGGCGGACGACAACCTCCTAATGTTGCAGACGGATCAAAATATCCCACGGGGCCACCGTATACAAATGGATATCCAGTTGGCCAAAGACCGGGACAAGTCGGAAGACCTGGTGATAAAATAATACCACCAACTGGTCAGCCTACATATCCTGGAGGTCCTACTCCTGGAGAAGTCATTAAACCCGGCCAAACGCGTCCAGGTTCATACCCTACTCCTTCAACTAGACCAGGTTTATATCCAGCACCGTACCCAAATGGTGAAGGAACATTTCAAGGAGGACCAGGCGCAACTCCAGGAAGGCCAGGAACATATCCAGGAGGCTCAGACACATTTCCGGGTGGACCTGGTACAATCGCCGGAAGACCGGAAACTTTTCCGGGTGCATTTCCAAGTGGTCCAGGGACGTATCCTGGACAAACTACATATCCAGGAGGACCAGGCACATTTCCGGGCGGGCAAGATACTTCCCCAGGAGGACCAAGTACACCTTCAGGAAGACCAGGATCATATCCAGGAATCACCTCTACATATCCAGGTGGAGAAGGAATATTTCAACCAGGATCAGGTTTAGTCGCAGGAAGACCAGGAACGTATCCTGGGACCCCAGGCGCATTTCCGGATGGGTCGGGAAGACCAGGCATACCTTCAAGTAGACCAGGTATAGAAGATTCAGGCACATATCCAAGCGCACCTGGAGCTTTTCCAGGAGGACCTGGTACACCTTCAGAAAGACCAGGTACATATCCAGGTGGACAAGTACAATATCCGGGAGGACCTAGCACAACTCAGGGAAGACCAGGGCCATATCCTGGAGCCCCAAGTATTCCCCCAAATGCACGATATCCATATCCTGGAGGTCCAGGCATTCCATCAAATTTACAAGGCACATATATTCCTGGCCCAGGACCACTTCAGGGTGGGCCAGGATCACTTCAGGGTGGGCCAGGACCACTTCAGGGTGGGCCAGGATCACTTCAGGGTGGGCCAGGACCACTTCAGGGTGGGCCAGGATCTTTACAAGGAGGACCAGGCATATCTTCAGGAAGACCAGGATCACACCTCGAAGGTCCAGGAGGATCGGCTACACCTTCAGGACCAGGATCGTATCCCGGAGGATCCCTTGTATATCCTGGTGGACCAGGGAGCAGTATTGAAGGGGGTGGAAAATTTCCATTAGGTCCTGATTCTCGGCCTGGGTATTATCCAAGTGGTCCAGGAAGACCAGGGGAACCGACCTATACAACTCCAATATGCACATTTGAAGGAGCTGTATGTGCTCCAGGTCAAGTTTTAATATATCCTGGTCAAGGGGCATATCCTGTGGGTCCAAGTAGACCTGGATCGTATCCCGGAGGACAAGTTCAATATCCTGGAGGTCCTAGTACATATCCAAGTGGATCGGATACTTACCCGGAAAGACCAAGCGGGCAAGGAGTTTATCCACCAAGACCAGGTGGAATTGCAACATATCCAGGTGGACAAGGAACATATCCAGGAGGTTCAGGAGGACAAGGTACTTATCCAGGTGGGCCTGGAGGACAAGGTACTTATCCAGGTGGGCCTGGAGGAATCAGTACTTATCCAGGAGGACCAGGAGGGCAAGGAACTTATCCAGGAGGGCAAGGAACTTATCCAGGTGGGCCTGGAGGAATCGGCACCTATCCAGGAGGCCCAAGTGGAGTTGGCACTTATCCAGGAGGTCCAGGAGGGCAAGGAACATATCCAGGAGGTCCAGGAGGGCAAGGAACTTACCCAGGAGGTCCAGGAGGAATCGGAACCTATCCAGGAGGTCCAGGTGGACAAGGAACTTATCCAGGAGGTCCAGGAGGGCAAGGAACATATCCAGGAGGTCCAGGTGGAATAGGCACTTATCCAGGTGGGCCTGGAGGAATCGGCACCTATCCAGGTGGTCCGGGTGGACAAGGAACATATCCAGGTGGACCTGGAGGAATCGGTACCTATCCAGGAGGTCCAGGTGGTGTTGGAACTTATCCAGGAGGTCCAGGCGGAGTTGGAACTTATCCAGGAGGTCCAGGTGGAGTTGGAACTTATCCAGGAGGTCCAGGTGGAGTTGGAACTTATCCAGGAGGTCCAGGTGGAGTTGGAACTTATCCAGGAGGTCCAGGAGGGCAAGGAACATATCCAGGTGGACCTGGAGGAATAGGCACCTATCCAGGAGGTCGAGGTGGAGTTGGAACTTATCCAGGAGGTCCAGGTGGACAAGGAACATATCCAGGTGGGCCTGGAGGAATCGGTACCTATCCAGGAGGTTCAGGTGGAGTTGGAACGTATCCAGGAGGTCCAGGTGGAGTAGGAACTTATCCAGGAGGTCCAGGAGGAATAGGCACTTATCCAGGAGGTCCAGGTGGACAAGGAACATATCCAAGTGGGCCTGGAGGAATCGGCACTTATCCAGGAGGTCCGGGTGGACAAGGAACTTATCCAGGAGGTCCAGGTGGAGTTGGAACTTATCCAGGAGGTCCAGGTGGAGTTGGAACTTATCCAGGAGGTCCAGGAGGGCAAGGAACATATCCAGGGGGTCCAGGTGGAATAGGCACTTATCCAGGAGGTCCAGGTGGACAAGGAACTTATCCAGGTGGGCCTGGAGGAATAGGCACCTATCCAGGAGGTCCAGGTGGACAAGGAACTTATCCAGGTGGGCCTGGAGGAATCGGCACTTATCCAGGAGGTCCAGGTGGAGTAGGAACTTATCCAGGAGGTCCAGGAGGAATAGGCACTTACCCAGGAGGTCCAGGTGGAATAGGTACATATCCAGGAGAAGGACAATATCCAGGGAGACCAGGAGGGTCTCTAATTACCACAGAAGAAGTGTTACATCATGGTGGAACTGGACCACCTCCTGCAGAACAACTTGACCCAAGACCCTTCATTCCAGGTTTTGAAAAAGTTATACGACATATTTTCATGAAATATAATTTTTTTATTAAAATGTTTGTTAAAATTTTAGGTCAACCTTCTTATTACCAACCAGGACAAGGTTTCCCACCAGACCTGCATGGACAGCAGGGTGGTGGCTATGATGATGATGATGATGGTAGTTCTCAAGCAGAAACGAGTGTTCAACAAATTAAAAATGAAACCCAAGCAAGTGCAATGTCTAGCGGAAGACTTTCTAGCGGTGTTGCACAAACACAAATAACTGGTACGTATACAGGATCCGGAGCATTTTCCGCTCAAGCTCAAACTTCTGACAATAAAAAAGGAGCACAAAGTCAAGTATCAGTTGGCAAAATGGGCGCAACCAGCAGTGCACAGGGGAATGCTGGATATGGTCAGTCACAAGCGCAATTTAGCCTAGATTCAAACTTAGGTGGAACAATAGCTGAAGCCCAAAGTGGAGGCTGGAATCATGGAACAAATACCCAAGTACAAGCAGGGACAAAAGGAGGAATGGCAGATGCTCAAGCAAATGGTCCTGGAAGTACATCGTCCCAAGCTCAAATTGGTTTCCAACCTTATCAAGAAAATGGTGAAAACGATAATCAAAGTGCTCCATTTTATGGCGGAGGTATGGCTTCTTCTCAGTCTGGGAAATATTCTGGACAATCTCAAACACAAATTCAAGGCAAATTTAAATATGGAATTAGCTATAATGGTGCCGCACAAGCAGAATCTGGTTCGAATGGTAATTCAGCCAGGAACAGGACAGCATTTAAGCCATTAGATTTAACTAGCGGCCATACTCTAAGAACAGATCGCGAAGCTACACCATATCCCAAGCTTAATGGGAAAATAGAAAACGGAAAATCAGCTGTCAATACAGATGTTATGTTGGAAGCAGAATCAAAAAGATCATCGCATGTTGAATATCAAAATGTAAATGATAAACGAAATTTCTCTAAACTATTGCCAGAAAGGGACTCAACAATGAGTGAAGATTTTGACGACAAAAGTATAAAAGATTCACAAACAAATTACGACTATGAAGGTGAAAATGATGAGCAAGAAGAAGAAGATGATTATGATTATTCTAGTCCAAAGCCCAGCAACCAAAACTTAAATTATATTAGTAAACCTTCAGACGTCGTTATACAACAATCAGGAAAGAGACAAAAGCAACACATTATTTTAGGACCTTTAACAAATAACGGGGCACATGTCATTCAAGACTCCAGTAATTTAAAAGAGGGAATGATTTTCCAACCTGGTGAAATTATACCAGGTACCCAAGGTTACACAATTCCAATAGGATTTAGAGGAAGAGTGAGCTCTATATCTCACGGAAATGATACGTATTCATATGCAGATGAAAATGGAGAATCTCAATCTCAAACTGTCAATTTAACTCCAGGATCGAGGAACATTACATACAGCAAAAGCCCACTCAAAACACAACCATCTGTGAGAAGTTGGACTCCGATTTATTACAACCAAAGAGAGTCGAAACAAAACTATCCACTCAATAAGTATAATCTACGGAGTAATCCAAATGACCCAGACAGTTTTGTGACTGTTACCAAATCTGAAACAGGTGCATTCAACACAAATAAAAATAATCCTGATGAAAACAAGAAATTCGCTCACACATATTATACTAAATCATCCACATGTGGGTACTTTACGTTCTCTTGTAATGTCGTTTATGGATCAAATGGTAGAACGAAGATCTGTAAACCAAAAGCACCATCGAATCCCGATGGAACACCAGTACAATGTTAGTGAATTTTCAGACTTTTATATATTTAAATATGCAAGTTTTTCAATTCACGTCTCACGTTAATATTACAATTGGTATTAAGTAATTGATTTAAGTGACGCTATCAATGAGTTTTGATGCATGTAAAACAATGCATGTATTCCGTCTTGTCGAAATATTTAAATGTATTTTAATTTGTAAACGTTTAAACATCCTTCAACTGTGATTCAGCATTCTTGTTACAACATTATGTACATTATCTTGTATGGAAGAATATTACATTAAAAATAAGCTATTGTATATTTTTTGAAATGCTTACATTTTCAATTATACAAGAGTGATATTACTTTTATTAATATATGTTTTTTTTAAAAAACTTTTACACATCAAACTTGTATGTTGTAGAATACAATTGTAGATATGATGCATTTTTTTAAGGGAGAAATATAAATATTTTAAATTTAACCTATTTGTTTTTATTCATCAAATTTTTTGAAACATGAAATTTTAATAATACACTTAATATAAAACTCCATACACTAAACTTTAATATTTGTAAATATAGTTTTCATAATAACTATTTAAAAAATGTTTAAACACTTTTCACAAAGAACACCCTTCTTTGTTGGAACTAAAATTCTTCATGATTTTCAATAAAATATCTCTAAAATATATCTTATAATTTTAGCCAATTTTTCATACAGTATAGTACCAAAATCAATTAATAGATCAATTAATAAATCTAAAAAAAGATTTTTATATATACAATGGTTTCAATATGGCTGTAACGCATTCGCGGACACGGATTAGAAATATAATATGAACATAGAAATTGAGTTAAACCATCAATGAACACAGTTAAATTAATATATTTTGTGAAAAAACACCCACGAAGATTAACCCACGATATTGAAACATAAAAAAAAGTAATCAAAATCAAAAGCAGTTTTTCTCAACATTTTTATTGTTAAAAACAATTAGTTGTGGATGTTTGGCGTCTCCATAAAGTGTTAGTGCATTTATTTTCTTTTGAACATCACTTACAGCTTAAAAATCGCTCTTTCTTCTATAATTTATATGGATAGGGCTTTTTTCTAAAAAAGTCTATTTTAATGCGATATAAAATCTACGAATTAAATACTTCCAAGTATAATACGTGGAATATTATCTTATTATATTTTAACCTTTTGAAGAGTGAGAAAATCTAAAATCGATGAAGTTGTTGATGCCATAATAGCGTTACACCAATTAGTTTCTGCCAGCTTCTATCAGCGTAAGACAATCTTCCATTTGAGGCAGAGTCAATTATAAATAAGCACTGTTGATAGCATACAAGACCACGTCATTTTTTTACATAAACAATACACAAGAAATCGATTCATTTGTTCCTGCTTTAGAAGGAAATGATAATCGGACAAAGACTCATTCAACAAGCAGCAACAAACGGGACGCATTTAAATAAATAAATACACAGTATTCGCTCATTTTTTGTGTAAACCAATAACACACTTGAAATTATTATTATTCGATAAATTTGCGCTAACGATCTATACAATCGTGCGATGTATGCGGGGAAGCTCTCCGTCTCTGTCTCTCGCACTGCGCTACGTTCTCTCTCTGTCTCTGTCTGTTTCTCTAGCTCATGTATGTATGTTGCTCTTTTTGAATAGTGGAAGGGGGTCCCAGACCCTGGGATAGTACTCCTTTAGGGGTTAAGAAGGTTAGAAATTGAAGACGTGAAATACCTAGGATTGGAATCAGACTGTTCAGACTGTTCAAAACATTGCTATTAGCAGAGAGTATTTGGGCCCCTCCTTGTATCTCCGAAATTCCCAACTCCATTTCTAAAAAAAAAAGGGATCAACTAAGTGAATACAGTTAAATTAAGACTTAAAGTTTAAAAAAGCCGATGCTCCGTCTCATCTCATCTCATCAAATTCTTTAGTTTAACTGAGGTTAGTTATCTAACCTTTTCCCTCTTTTTGTTACACATATTATGTAAATAAAAATGTATATTGTATTATTGAAATTCAAAATCAAAAAGCCGTTGATCCAGGACTAGTAACTTTAATATATTAAAAGATCCATTGGGATCAACAAAAAAAATGTTTTTCAAAAAAAGGGTTCACCAAATAAAAATTTTGTTCTACAGGGGGTCCGCGGACAACATTAGTTTAAGAGCCCCTGCACTTTCAACGTCAGAATAATGAACATATTCATCATCAGAAAAAGACGTCTGTTTTTAAAATATATTTTTAAAATTACATTATAACCAAAATGTAATCCTAATATATAATCAGCATAATAAGGTCGTGACTTGGACACAACTGGCGTTGTGTAGGAAAGTTATTGGCGCAAGTTAATACACCCACGCATACAAACGTGCGCTTATAGAAGTGTTTATTGCGCCGCAATAAACAATTCATCTCATCCGTCTGCAATTACAGACGTGTCCGCGAATGCGTTAATAAGGGTAATATAAGCTATTGTAGAATAGAAACACATTAAGTCTTAATTTTGAATATTTCCCAGTCTACTAAAGAATATAAATCTTTCCAACTCACTTCCATTCATCTTAATAATTGGAGAGATCCTTTTTCAGAATATTCAAAAAATGATAACAAATGTATAATGTTACATAGGAGCTGGGGCACTCTCGAAGCTAAGTTCCCGGGTAGCTCCCCCCTCCCACGCGCTCGTCGGGATTGCTGCGCTAACGCACGGGTGCGTTCTTCTATCGGATCATGTGTAGCCGGGCTATGGATGGACATGGATAAGCATCGGACAAAAAGACTCTCTTCTCTAGGTAACTATTTATTCAGCACGAGAGAGAGATAGAGATCTGGCTGCGAGAAGGACGTCCTTCCGCAGCCAAGGCCAAACGACGATTCTCTCGATTCCCGCTTCCTGCGCATCACTTCCCAACCGGTAACGATGTACGCGCTAGAAGCGATCGGTCGGTAATTGCAGGTGCAGTATCCCCGCAGCGCCACAAAAGATGACGCTGTTAATCTTTATTTTTAAAAATTTGAATTTAGACTTTTTAATTTTATTACTTTAATCATACTCCATGATCTTCTGGTTTCTTAATTCCTATAATATTTTAACTTTAATGGTTAATGTTTTATATTTGAATGGTTCGACCAATTGATATGAGATGGCGCTACGTGTACATAAAATATCCGACATTAACTCCATGAAATTATTTACGAAATTTTGAATGAAAAATATCATGAATGTCCTTTTTGAATGTTGATACGCATTTTTACAATTGGGAACTACTCCTCCATGGCTTTCGAAGCGTCTTGGAAGTGCGTGTTGATTTCAATTTATTAACGCTTTCGTGAACTCGCCCATTAAGTGTTACGATTGTTCATAATATGTTCAATTTGTATGGAAGCTTTTCGAGGCATACGAATTGAATAAGCTTTTTAATGATGAACAATTTGCATATGTTGCAAATTATCAATTGCATACATGCGCAAACTCAACGTCTATAAATAATTTTCAATCTAAAGTGTCGTGCTGCATTGCTAACTCTCTATTTATAAGGATTCGTAAACTTTGACGTGCGTAAATTCTGTCCATTTAATTACTATTAGGAAGATGGATCATTCAGGGTCAGAGCCGTAACAAGGGAATGAAGCGCCCGTGGCAAAATTTTAAGGCAAGTTAATTATTACTATTTAAAAGTACCCAACCTAACATATAGATGGCGGTTAATGTTTAATAATTTTTAATTATCCGGAATGAATTAATAGCGTTTTCATTATTTCTTATGGAAAAACTCGTATTGGGATGTGAGTTTTTCACCTTACGCGCTTTCATGGTCGTGCAGATCTTATAAGACCTCGAAATTGTCGCAAAAAGTCCTAAAAAAGGAGGCAAGAGGGTCTGTGTGTTCAAGTGGTCCGCTTTTCAGATCGCTGACATGACAAAACAACACCTTACGATCGGACACCATATCTGAAAATGTCTACAGGACAATTAAAAATGCTCATTATGAAACGAAGTTGTCCGAAGAAGACTGATCGGCACCAAAATCCCGAATCAGTTAGAATTGATCTTAAGAATATTATAATGTGTGTGAATTTCATTCAACATGGTCGCTATTGTAATCTTATCATTTCCATAACTTATTCCTACGGCAATAGCTTTGTAATGAATAATAATGGGTCAATAATGATGTTTTAATTACATTTTTTGATGCTTAAGCGTCGGAGTAAGGGCGCTCGCGGGGCAGACTTCCCGGGGGGTTCCCCGCTCTCATATGCTCGTCGGGATGACTGCGCTAGCGCATGGGTGCGTTTTTTTCGGGTCATGATATAGCCAACCGGATGGATGGGGATGAACGAGCGTCCAACAGAAATACTCTCGTCTCAGACAACTCTTTATTCAACACGAGAGATCTGGGTGCGGGAAGGACGTGTTCCCGCAGCCAAGGCTAATCGACGACCCTTCTCCGATTTACATCTCCTACGCATCACCACCCACTCGGCAGCGGTGCATGCGCAAGAAGCGATGCATCTAAGTACATACATTTTCATATTCTATTCCATAAAAATGATGCTTTTCGGTGATAAGCTATAAATTTTTTATCTCAATCAATTATTAATTAAAATATATTTGCATCTATTGCAATAGCGTGACGTTGGTAACATTTGATCTGGCGGAAAATGATAAATTTTATACTTGTACATACGTTTAGATGTTTTTTTTTCACGACAGATTTATTCAAGTAAATCGAAAGTCATGCTTAATGATCGCTATGCAAATGATGAAAGCGAGTTTAATATATTTATATGGGGCGGGTAATTTGTATGACGATGACCACGTTGAAAGATAGTAATTTCATAACGGTCTTTTCATTATTTTAAAATACTGCAAAACGATTAATTGTGCAGACGGAATTAGTTAATTATGATTTCAGTCAACGGACTATGAAACTTGAGCCATTTCTCTTTATTTATGAATATATTCAGTCGTAAAAGTATTATTGTTACCAGTGGGTGATTAGAAGTGTTGAGCAATTCCTCACTAGGGAAATGGGTCAAGAATGTTACGTTTTATGATGTTACTAAAATTTATATTATCTTTTAATGAAAATTAAGTACAATTTTACTGTTGTGGCGATTTTCCCATCGTAAAAAGCCGGTTTGAAACGTTTTTCTATAATTAGGGTATGCCGCACCTAGTGACGGGCTATGCCCTCCTGAGGGTAGTGCCAGTGCAGGCTTAAAAATTACCCTAGCATATATTTGTGAGGGAGTTTACTTGACAGAGTCACGATACTATTTTTTTAACTTGTTATATGGATCTCAGGAGATGTGTCCTACGATTAATTAAGCAGTAGCCCAAATCCTGGGCATCAACATGCCGAATATATCGATTTATATTGGTACATGTTTACAGAGCCCTTCATTGACCATTCGAGGGAATAACATACATCCCATTTAAATTATACGTACATTCAATCGTTTGAATGCGCCTTTGCCTATATAATTGGAGACGATATCTCTGTCAATTGATAAATGGTTGAAATTAGATTTAATTTGCTTCAACTTCCAGCTTTTGCTTCTACTCCACAAACAAAGCAGTGTTATATCTTTTAAACGTTTTCGCTAAAAACGCGGCGTGGCAATATATAGACATCGATTCATGATTATTTCATGATGTTTTTCATGAGAAAAGTTGGACCGAATGAGACGAAAACTGAAACGCTTAACCTTCTTTAACTCAAAGAGACAGATGACAGATAACAGACAAAGACTAACGGGCTTGGGAGGTCTGTAATAACGACCCTATTGACGGCGCTCGTGCATGGTCTGTTCCGGGTTATCCCGGACTAGCCAAGAACAACAGGAAGAAGCTGGTCTGGGTTCAACAACAGGGGGCGTTCCGAGTCATCGAAGCGTATAGAATCGTATCTGAAGACGTGGTACTCGTGATCGCCAGAATCTCCCAGCTGGACCTTCAGGCAAAGAAGAGGATCTTGGACTGAAAATCCCAAAAAATGTGCAGAGCACGAATAGAAACTGAGGGAAGCCAGGCAACAAAGATGGGATCAGTCCAGCAAAGAAAGATGAACCCACTAACTAAGTCGATGGAGGGCCTGAAAATAAGGAAAGACGACTATCTGTCTGACACAAGTGCTAACAGGGCATGGTTGCGTCGGAGCATACTTGAAACGGATCGGATCACTGCCAATCGAAGATCAACGACGCGCAACGCACCATGGATGATTGTGAGACTTAGGTACCCCAGAAAACCACATTAAAACAAGCACTCGGAGTAGTTGATCTTAAAGTTGAAAACATGATCCATAGCATGATGGTGACTATGGAAAACTGGAACCTTTGGCGGGATTATGTGGAAGAAGTGATGATCGCTAAAGAGGACAGTGAGATAGAGAGGCTCTCCAACACTAGAATAGGGCTATATCGAAAGCCAGACTACCTGTCCCGCTGAAGCAATGTGATAAATTAAACCAGAGGGACAGAGACGGACAAGGGAGGGACTTAGTTAATAAGAATCTGACTGGGACCCATTAACCCTAAGGTATTTTATAGACCCTTGTGTGCACTGTTGAAGATAGCGGTGATATCTTTAACACATACGCCACCAGCTTCTGTAATCAACAGTTTCACACACTCCTTTACGGATACGCAGCACAGCATGACCTGCGTACCCAATTCATGTTAACTGAACTACACCAGCAGCGTTTGATGAGCAAACCAACGAGACTGCTTTCGTGCACCTATGCTTCGCTTTATTATCCCAAAGGTTCAACTGTTGTCCACGAGCGTAGGGTTGGTTAACCCCTTGAGGTTTTATGTGTGGGCATTGTGGAGTCTAACCCCCACTCGGAATTCCAAGGGACAGTTGGATGGACTTCTACGTGAGATACAGTTAAAAAGCTCTTATAGCGTATACATTCATAGCAGAAACAAGAACTCCGTAACTGTATGATATCTTATTTTGGCTTATTATTTAAAAAAACTCTATTATTAATATCTGGGTAAATAACTATTTATTCCACATAAGAGAGAAAAAGAGATTTGGCTGCAAGAGGGATGACTTCCCGCGGCCAAGGCTAACCGACGACTCCCCTGACTCCCGCTTCCTGCGCGTTACTACCCAACCGGCAACGGTGTACGCGCAAGAAGCGATCAGTCGGTATGCAGGTTCAATGTCTCCGTAGGGCCACAAGAGATGGCGCTGTTAAAATAACACATTGCACATGAAGAGAGACGGAAGATGTCGCTGTTAATCTAGCGAATTAAATCTGCTCAGATTAACAGCGTGGGGATGGTAAATCGCTCACGCTACATTTCGTTATGTCTCTATATACAATAGATATAGCGTTTTTATTGAAATTACCTCTCATGGATGTCGAAGATTTCAAGTTAGAAATAGCGAGATGCAATGTATAATAATCTAAATCTACTTTCCAGGTCATAAATAGGATCAGATCGATTTTTTTCTTCGAAGCCAGTTCGTTGACATGGTTTTTGATTCATCGTTCATCGAATCTGTTAAAGTAGCCAAAGAACAGATTAGTGAATCACCGATTTTTTCGCCATAACGCAGAAAAAGCGATGCTCCCGAAAATAGAACCGGTTGAATGAAAATGCTTATGAAATCGATCGCGGGTCATATTTAGACTCTCTTTGAATTCGTATCCGAAAAACAATGGATATAAATAAACCTCCAATCAAAGACTCCTCGAATAATTGACTGATAGCTGCCTTTAAATAATTCATTCTTAAATAGCTGCATTAGGCGAATTTGAATACATGCCAGTAAATAACGTAATTGGAGCTAATTTATTTATGTTAATTAATAACAGTTCACCTATCTTATGTAATAAATAATATTCAAATTAATAATAACATGAAATAACATCGCAAAACTTAATGCCGAAGTGGGACTGGAATCTCCATGCATGTTTGCAAACTTGTTCGCAATAATCATAAATCTTTCTTCCTAGTGAGGAAATATATAGAGCGGCGGGGGATCGACACGCATACATACAATATAATGTGTATGAATGTGTGTCGGCGTGCAGTATGTTTGTTCCAGATACAATCCTATACTGTTCATCCGATTGCAATGAAACTTTGGTGAGTTATTGGGCGTGTATCCAAACAAGTTTTTAATATTAACAATTTATGGTCTGGGTGTTCCGCGCTAAGCTTCACCTAATGATTGATATAATTCCCTAACCAGCTAATAGATTGAAACGAAATTTTATTGGTGTCTACAAAAGAGCTTACTGCATCGATATGTTTAAATAAAACAGTGATTTTCAATAGTTCATTATTCTATATAACATTTTATTTGACACACTGAAAACTGGCGTGCTTATAATTTTCGTTCGAAATATAAATCCACCAGATGTAGCAAAGGCACCTTTGGAAAAATGTTAAATAAAATCATCGGAGCTTCAGTATATAATGAAAAATTCAAGGAAAATATGTTGTCCCAATGATTTCTACTGATATACTATTCGAATTGAAACGTGTGCAGTTTCCAGTGCGAGCATCAACAATGCACAAGAACACACAGGGTATGCGTGCATGCTTCTTACATGGATAGCTGTATATGGGCTACTCACGCTCTTCTAATTTATTATCACGCGGCAACATATTGTGAATCCAAAAGTGCTTCATTAATACGGCATAAGCATAATGTTTGAGACGGAAAAATATAAGAATTCACTTACTCCTCAGATTATAATTTGAGCCGCTTTAATTGTAGAAAGTTAGTTTATATTTTTGATTTTTAAAGCTCAGATATGCCGAAATGATGTCGAGCAAGACCCTGCAATTTAGAAGTGTTGCATTTAGGTGTCAGTGGCCGCTAAGCAATGCATCAAACATCAATTATGGCAAATGGTACTAGATCCAGATATAAACCATTGTTACTCGCCCTAAGTGTGGGCAGTCTGTGCAGCTATGTAGCTTTGAAAGACATACGAAAATAAAACAGTGAAACGCCAATCAATTAGCAACGCCAACATGCAGCGAGCTGATAATCATTATGATCTATGCTTGCTTTTTATTGGAAATATTCTATGAATGCCCAAACTCACGAAGAAAAACTCAATGAACAACGAAATAGTCTCCAGGATTCAACACGATAATCGGTGCTATCATGGCCTGAAAAACATATTGGGGTATGTATCATTATGAAATATTAGCGGGCCATAATGAGTTAATATTGCAATGAATAGGGCTTAAATATGCCAATTAGGTTGGAATTATTCTAGAATTACTATGAAGTAAAATGTCAACGGAATGCCATAAGAAGAGTCTTATTGTATGCCATTATAAAAATAGAAATGCATAAACACACCTTTTCCAAATATTAATTAAATTTGTCATTCAATTATGTTTTATTGAATGTGGTTTCAGCTGGAAATTTTAAAACATATGTTTAAAACAATTGTATTGCAGGTAAAGACCCAAGTATATGTTTTGCGAACAAGATTCCAAGAAATGGATTTGAATGCAAACAGTGCATGTTTGCATTGTAATAATGAAATATGTGCATATTTCTAATCTTGAATTGCCACTGATGGTCATAAACCCACTTTATAATCGCATTAAGAATTTGTAGGCAAACTGATGGCAATTTTGCTGATTTCCATCGGGACTGCCACACCGATATGTTGCTTTCTCTGACAGCCTTCTTTTTTGTTCATTTTTTGACAGCCTGTTTTTCTTGGGCGAGCAAGTCAATTGGTGGTATCCTAGAGAAAAATGGTGCTGATCGGCATGACCAGTGCTTAAAATGCTGGAAAGGAGACCATAAATTGTCTTCGCGTGAGGCGCCTGCAGTACGATGCAAGGAAGTATGGATCACCAGTGCGGTAACGCCAGGTGCGGTGTCTTCACAGAAGCCCTCAAAAAGCGGAGGGGCCAGTAAGAATCCCCCTCCCCCTTTGACTGAAGAGGCCCTCTTCGTCTTGATAGGAGAAAAGAAGGGAGGGCTAAAAGCCTGAGCATCGTGTCTGGAAAATGCCTAGTTGTTGGACCAGGGACGATAAGTGGTGAATAAGAAGAGTTTGTAATGGGTACACCCCAAGTACGGCCCAAGCTGAAATTCCATACTACTGTCGAGTTTGCGCCCGATAGTGCGTATAATACATTTTTACTCCCTGCGAAAAAAAGGTCAATTGGCGGTATGGCAGTTAGTACCAGAATAGCGTCTTCTGACTTCTGATTCATGTTGAGCCTGGTTTTGTGGGCTGAGAGCTCCAGGCCAGCTTCTGAAAGTCATTTTCTAGCTCTTACAATCGTATCTTCGCAGTTCGCACGTAGTGTCTCCGGAAATTTGGCGGTAACGAGAAGTGCCACATCATCAGCAAAGGCAATCATTTTGACCAGAGATAGGCGCAACAGGCCATCGTACATGACATTCCACAGTGCATGTTCTAGTACGGATTCCTGTATAGCATCGATCGTGATTGATCGCTCTTGTCTCTCATCATTATTCTCTTGTATGCAGCCCTATAAGAGAGTCCCGGCCACCGACAACGCTGGCCGCTATTTTTGGCTGTCCTGGGCCTCCTCACTCCAATTTCCCAGGTCCAAATGTGCGACGACTAGTAATGGGGAGAGGGCATCCTCCTGTCTGACTCCCGTCATTACCTCGACAGGCTCCGACAAGGCACAAAGAGGGGAGATGTTTTAAACACATGTACCGGGCTCGTGCTCGGCAGTAGTGTGGAATCCGGATTGAAACCTAAAATTAAGCTAAGTAAAATCTTAGAAAAGAAAGAATAAGCCCGGATCCAGTTACCTACTAAAACCCCTTCTTGACCGTCTTTCGCCGTATCTTACTGATCGTCAGACATAGTAAAACACGACTCTCAGGCTCGGCAGGCTATTTCTTATTACCGCTTAGCAGTTTTCTCTTTCGTGGGTGACTCTCCACCTCGTTCTTTCATCCTCCTTCTTAGAGGTGATCACCTTGGCGGCGAACTCCCCCCATGCCGTCCATTCCTCCGCGTTTCTAAGCAAGGAGAGCATCATTATCTCCATGCTTATCACCGCTATGGAGGCGCACAAGATCTTTCGTTCTTCCTTCCATGCCCCACACTCGAAGATCTTATGTTGTGCGTCATCCGCCTCAGCTCCGCAGTGGTGGCACTCTGTGATTACCTCTTTGCCTATCGGAGCAAACTATACTAACAGATCCGGACACACACATCCTCGACAGTCACACCAGCTTACTCGGGATTCCCATCTTCAACATGCAACTCCATCGCGCTAAGTTCTGAGGTTTCCCTGCTACGTCAATTTAACAGTTTCGATGACCTGTTTCGTGGCATCAATTGTTGGGATGAAAGCTTTTTTACTATGTCCTCCAGGCGCTTTTGTAGCCGTTGCAGGATTAATTTCTCCAATTATTTACCCAGCCTATCCAGCATGCAAAGTGGTCTACTTATTTATTTCCCTTAGGAATAATCACAAGTTTTTGCATCTTCCATGGAACTGGGAGGACCCTCTTTATCAAGCAAGGATTAGCAGATCTGGCTTTTAGTTCAACTCATGCCCAAATCATGATCCAAGTAAATCCTTGTATTTTTATTATCACTGTTTCAAATTATTGATGGACTTTCTCTTCAACCAAAATTAATTCAATATTCATATTAGTTTATATCA
The DNA here is from genome assembly GCA_008973525.1 of Stenopsyche tienmushanensis. Classification (NCBI taxonomy): domain Eukaryota; kingdom Metazoa; phylum Arthropoda; class Insecta; order Trichoptera; family Stenopsychidae; genus Stenopsyche; species Stenopsyche tienmushanensis. Next base: position 28,481 of record WACJ01000461.1, read on the forward strand.
TGATTGTTTTTGTATATGTTAATTTATCAGAGTTCTGTCTATCACCTCTGAGTATTCGTTTTATTGTCTCAACTACAAATTTAATCATTCTTTCATAATTCTCTCCTCCCGTAACTATTGTCATTATCATCGCATTTTTACCTGAACAAACACTTTTAGAATCTCTTAGGCAAACTTTTATAGTCTGCCTCTTGATAACATTATCTAGTAAGAGCAAACAGCGAAATTGTATAATATATCTCATGTTGCAATCCACCTAATTCAAGGCTGTTCAAGAGCAACGCTGCGTCCATATTTAAATGCAAACCAAAAACATAAATTTTAATGCGGATTAGATTATAATATATGTAAAAACTTTTTTTTGTTGCGTTCATTAACATAAAATATCGTTCGTGTCAGAGACACGACTTGGTGGTCTCCATATTATTGTAAATTCAAATCACAAATTAGACGCATCCAGATAAATGCGGATAACACGTGAAGAGTTTGAACTCACCACTCCAATAAATTATTATCATTGTGATGTGTTACATCATCCATTTAAGAATGGAGATCTTTCCAGACTGAAAGTAATGAAACATCAACCACAGGTTTTTTTCGTTGTTGCGAATGTGCCAGATGTTGCGATTTTGCAGAAAATGTCTGCATGAGATACATTTTGATGACGACCTTTGTTATATTTGCATAACGAATTATGATAATTCCTGCTAAATTTGTATGCTTTTCTTGTGATATTTAAAAAATGTATTATAATACTCCTCATTCGAACAGCGTAAGCCTCCATTTTCGTATAACACCATCAATGTGACTGATAAAATTCCTTTTTGCTGGAACACGGACTAAAACTAGCAAAATTCCCGATTTCCCGACAAATTATTTATTTCCGTCGCTGCAGATGAATACTTATATACTATAATACTTTGATGTGATTCGTAATTATATTACGGAGGAATACAAAAATTCTGAAGCCCGTATCTAATATATTTCATATCGATATTCCCATTATAAGAGTCGATGGGTAGTAAATACATCACCGGTGGGGAAAAGTTAATATAACAATTTGAAAAACATATATGTACTGTATATATGTATACATAGATTAGACAGTTACTGCCCCTAGGTGTCGCCTAAGCTCGCTAATTGGTAGTTACGCCACTGTTTCCAAGCGTCCAGATTTCGACAGAAATGTTTCGATTTAGTAGCCTTCGTCGTGCTGGTAAGGTGTACGATTTCTGTTAGATAAAAATTTCAATGCCGAATTTTTCGAGATTACGATTACTAATCCCGGGATTCATGAGCACCTAAAGCTGTCCGGGATCCCGGGATTGGATTGCAAATCGATCGGATATGTTAATCTTCTGATATATCAAATTTGTTAGCACAGTGAAATATTTTCCCACAATCTGAATTTGATCCATTACAATACGAGTCCAGAATTTAACCCATTATCCCAACACTTGGTTTGCATATTATACACAATGCTATAATTCTTGTGAGAGTCACTACTATCTGTGTGCGGATCTCAGCTTACTGTTCAAACATCAATATTTACTTTATTAACAGAGACAATCCATGCATTGGTTCAAATTTTCAAAGAATACATCTGTATGCGCGTTTCATCTGTATGCACGTATTTTTTAGAATACACTGTGTCTTAAAACAATATTTATGCGAAAAAAATGGAAATAGCCCAGAAGCCATCGTCGTGGCACACATTTATGGGACAAAATTTTCTATCAACACCCTGGACAAGGCCGACTTCAACATCAGACTAAAATCAGTCAGGGTTCATCGTCCAGAATAGGCACAAATTAAGCTCTGACACATATGGGAATTTGAATCATAAAAGCTCAACTTCAATAACGAACTCGAATTATGGCTGCTCCATTAATTTGTTTTCTTCTATAGAGCTCGCTAAATAACTCTAGTGCGATCGATTTGACTAATTCCAATTCAAAACAGTTGTTGTTTTATCTTGCCATATCACTTACTGGCTAACAAGGAATTCAAAATTAAATATTCATTGAGAATGATGGATGAGTTTTGGAATTTTTATTGTAAAGGTTCAAATCCATTTATCTGTCAGGACTGCCTCAGCGTGTATGAAACTTGTACATAAATAAATAAACACTGTCGATGGCACACAATATTCGGTCATTTCTTCAAGTAAACATAAATAATACACTTGAAATCGATTCATTACATTAATCATTGGGTTAACGATCTATACAATCGTACGATGTACGCAAGAGACTCTCTCCGTCTCTGTCTCCCACTCACAGTCTCCGACCTCCAAGATACTATCTCGGGCTTTTTTGCTCTCCAAGCTCAACGTGCAAGATACTCTCTGTCTCTGTCTCGCTTCGAGTTCTACCTGTAAGAATGCTTTTTCTGAATCATTGGAATTTGTACAACGATAATATTAGAAATACAAGCATGGCATTGTAAAAAAAAGCGCTATGGAACGTTGCTCGCAGCATGTGCGGGCATACTCTCTCTAGATCACTCGATTGCACCTGCAGCATATGCGGGCATGCTCATCAAAGTGTTACGTATATCGAATACTTATTATAAGCAGCTACTATCTGTACTTTTTTTCCCTAAGCCCATACCCAGCAGTAGTGTGTCCTTCGACACTTATTCGTCACCTATGGAGGCACACATTATCCAGTATCACATTATAAGTGGAAAAACAAATCCAACCCATTGAAGCAATGCGAAAGCGGATTCCAAGGGGGTCGGTGGAGAAAAAAGGGTGGGGGTTTTGGTGGGTAGGAATCCCACACTCTTCGTAGAGCCTAGCTACTGTCTATACTAAGATCCGTCTACTGCATATCAAAAAGATTATATACCTGTTTATCTTTAGATTCAACTCCAGATTTATTATTCGATCGATCTCAGTAGCCATGAACAAAAGTAACCATTTCAAGCACTGCATCCAATTTAAAAGTCTATGATGTCAGATCCAAATTGCTCATATTTGGAATTGCATAAACTTCCAACATAATCATAAATACGCCATTTTCTCATATTTATATCCCACGTTTGAAACAAATATAACGACAAAGAATAGGAGGAAATCCATAAAATGAATACCATAGTTTGGCCACATGCATAAAATTCTATGCATCGTCAACGTCGCTTATTTCAATGGCTTTTCATAAAATATGTCGCATTCTTTAAACGAATTGCTCTTTCATTAGCTTTGAGGTTTCGAACCGTCTGCATTGGCTATGGAGAATTATCTTCGATGGAATGTAATTTAAATGAAAACATAAGATGATGCTGCATCGACGATTCATAGAGGTATCGAGATTGAACCTTTAGCCCTTTTGCGATCTGTAAAAAAAGTTAAAACAGTTAATGTTTTGTAATTATTTTTGTGGCTGCGTTTGTGTGCTACACATTCGTGAAATTTGAGCTCCTTTTGATTTTTGGCCAATGAAAAAAAATGTATAATTGGACTACAATCATCATTATTGGTAAACATCTTCCCAGAGTGGACTTTTATTGGCAATTGGGGGATATATGTTTGATCGAAATTCTGATTCATCACTGCTGCTATAAATCCTGAATGTTCATATTGCATTTACAGGAACCCAAATGTCTTCATCAAATATGAGATTGGGATTTGATGGCCCGGAAACAGAGCTAAAATATTTTATGCTGTTTTTATTAGTAGTTTGCATTACACAAGTAACATCATCTTTACTACTATCAACGGTTCAACTAGTTCATGCATATAATTACTGTCATCACAAACTCATTTATCTTTTTTATGTTTTAGATTTATATTTTTTTCGCAATGTTTATAAATTTAGCACTTTAGCACCATCATATTATAAATATTAAATTACTGTAAAAATACCAGAAGTAAAATGTTCGCTCTCAAGTGTGCGCGGCATGAGTCAATCATGTGCCAAACTGGTCAATAACCTCCTCTCCCTTGTTATTTTTAGAAGAGAAACTGAAAATTGTTAAGGATCGAATGATAATCCCTATCTGACAATGAGGAGTAAAAAAAAGGATCAAGCGTTTTAACCGTTTGACTGCAAAGCAGTATTATGTATTTGCGAGAAATTTCTGCCAAAAGTGTAGCGTGGCTATACATAGCCATTGAACTATAATCAGACATTGGGTAAAAGTGCATTTCGCATTGTGCCTGCATATATAATACTTGATATCTCAAACGGGTTAAATTTAGGACCGCCCAAGAGTTAAGGGAAAGATTGGGCACAACGACGGTTTACTGGTCTGTATGCGCAAATAGCAGCGTCTATGCCATGAGTCATTGTTTGATCTCACCCGGTTACTCGGATTAGTCATACAAGAGCTCTACATTCCTCCTAAGAGTCCTCCCCTTTAACATCGAGCCTTTCGGGGTGGCAAGGCTGCCACACGGAGGTCAGCTTCAAGCTAATGTACAACCGAAGGTACGAGTTGAGCAGCAGATGACAGATGAGTAGCTAAATACTACAAATTACCGAAACGATACGGTAGACAACTGGACGCTCCTCCTCCTTCTTGGGGTCAAAAGAGCTGTGGAAGATATTCCCTGCGCAATAGGCAAGTACTCTTCTGTCTTAAAGGGTCCAATATATCAATAAGACGCTGTTTGTTTGATCTCGTTCTCCTCTTGTAATTAGCAGCTTACAAAGACAACAACTTTGCGGTACGCAAGGTATTCTGCGCGCCGTAGCTCATGTTAACTTAGCTTTCGTGCGTCCCTACTCTACATCATTGCCTTTGGAGTTCGACTGTTACCCAAGGGCGTAGGGTAGCCTTCTTCCCTGTGTTTTATGGATGGGCATTATAGAGCGGAACATCCATCTTAAAGAAAGGTAGGGTGAATGGGTTTAAGTCAATAAATCACTCAGGATTTTTACTCAGGACAGCTTGTATAGATTTTAGTCGAGGTTGAAGTAAAATCAGCTGATGATGCAATAAGAACTCGCCGACGAATGCCAACTGCAAATGGAAGCTTTGTGTTCCGTAACAGTTCTTGGGAAGGATGAAAGCGTGGGCCATTACTTGGCCGTTGTAAATTTATACTAAGTGACCAAACGAAGGAGATGATTGCGTCCTGTTTTGCCAATAAATGTTCTGGATCGTATTACAATGATTGCTCTTGCTCTTCAAGTCCGACGAGGGTAGACAAAGAACGGTGAACTACGAATTAATATAAAATTATTAGTGTCGCGTGAAATTGCCGAATTCAATGTGAAAATTTTGGTTTTCTAAAGGAAAGTCGTAATCCTTTCTAGGAGGTGAAATGATTTAACACACTCGTCGCCCAGCTTGAATCAGTGTTATTTCTCATGGGGGCCAAATCTGATAGCCGGAGCGTAAACAGAAGGAATAGCAATGTGATTAGGGAATCCAATCTCGAGCCAAAATTTCGATCCCGGGATTTCGGGATTACATTAAACCATTCCGAGATCAGTCCGGGAATCCCGGGACCGGAATTTTTAATAGTTGAATTTTTTTGTTTGAGGTGGCTTTTAGTGATACCAACCATTTTGACATGGTTTTAATGGCTTATGTATGTTTTTAAAAATGTGGTTGCCAGCCACATCTCTTGTGGGATTCGAACCCAAGATGATTGAGTCCAACTGCTTAAAGAATATATTTGTAATAAAGATGACCGCGTGAGCCCCCATTTTTATATAACACCATCAATGTGTTTGATAAAATTCCTTTCTGCTCAGACACAGATTAAAACTCGCAAAATTCCCGATTTCCCGACAAATTATTTATTTCCGTCGCTTCAGATTAATATTTATATACTATAATACTTTGATGTGATTCGTAAGTATATTATGAAGGAATACAAAAATTCTGAATCCCGTATTTATTGTATTTCATATCGATATTCTCATTATTAGAGTCGTGGTGTAGTAAATACATCACCGGTAGGGAAAGGTTAATATAACAATTTGAAAACCTACTAAATCACCTAAAACTGTCCGGGATCCCGGGATGGATGTGATATTATAACGCAACAATTACTCTGTCAATAGCCAAACTAACTAAGTCGTTATAGAAATATAGAACAGTGCGACGTTGAATTCGCTTTTCAGATACTGTTTTAAGATTTCACTGCACTTATCCCAGAACCTTCATTTGGTTGAAAAGCACACTCTTTCTGACAAACACATCAGTGATATTTTATGCGCGGGAAAATGCCCGTCGCCCATATCTAGTGGGCGCAGCGACGAATGAGTTAATGTGAGTCTGACGGGTCGAATTTTTATTGGTTCGTCCGCCGCCGCGTCATTTTACGATCCACGAAACTGTACTTCGTCTCATATGATCGCCTTTGCTTCGTTTTCGTTACGGATAAATCCTCATGAAAGAGTAAATAATTGATATTTAATATAATTCTATATTTTAACTATGTATTTCCCTTTTATTTTTATCTCCTCCTGTTGACATCGCATATAAGAGACGAGCAGCATTAAAAAAAATAGTTTTCATTTCAATAGGGACTGGATCCGTCGTAAGTCAGAACGATGCTGTATTAAGTTATATTAAATTATTAAAAATCAAGTATACATGTGGAAATTTTAAATTGTTGATGAGATATGGCGCGGAATAAATCTTAAGCAAAGATCATAGCAAAATTATAATTGAAATGTTCGAATCAAGCAAATATTTGTACAGAAATACATTTATTACAGAAGCCGTATCGGTCGAGTGTATTAAGCCACCGGCATCGTTTCATGACGGCCGATATTATTGGCAATTTAGATATACTGCCGGATATAAACTACTATGCAATCTTACCACCAACAAACGAACATTGTATGATATATATTTTGATCCTGACTACTTATTTCTTCAGGCGTCCATTTAAATTTTAGAAGCCACTGGAATTTTTGGAGCGTCCAGTCGCCGCAATCAGCAGCCACTATATCCTCATTATTTTGAAAGTAGTATTTTTTTCATTCGGTCCATTTAAAAGATACGAAGCAACTCGAATGATACCGCTGATATTTTATCAGAGGCCGAAATGTTTGCGAAAAAACCGTCTGGAGTAATTTACCATTCATACACACCTATGCGTACAGATAAACGCAACCAGCATCCGAAATTCGCTCCCTTAGATATTGAATGGGAGACATCGGTTCATAATGACTATTTGAAAGAGTGGTTAGCACAATGGTGCCAAGTCATCGGCATACATATGAGAATATTTACATCTTATTTACTTTTGAGATGACTTAAATCGTCAAACACGTACTGCTCATTATTTGAAGCATTTGGAACGAGAAGACATCCAAATGCAAAATGGAATCTCATTTCGATTTTTATGACGAGACTGCAAGAATTACCATGAGTGCTCCAAATGGAAAGCTGCTGTTGCATTATAATGCTTATCGCGTATTCGAATAATCTTGTGTTTTCCTACTTAGCCAATTAACTGCATTCTGAATACTGAAGTACCAATGATTCTATTAGCGGAGAATTTGCTGGATTTAATTTAAGACATGATGCAGAAAATCCGATATCAAATGAACAGTGAATGCAGTTTAGTGCATATCGATTTATTGTTGGTTGCACAAAAAAACATGGAGCTCCAAATGTTTTACAAATACGGCTAAAAAGTGGGAACAATTTTTTTTTACTGCTGCTCATCTCTTATCCCCCCAGCCTCGCATGGATGGGAATTTGGTCAAGTTCGTGCAATCGGCCCCATATCTGGGGATCACGTTGGACAGTTCGTGGAACTTCATGACTAGGGAATCCAATCCCGAGATCCCGGATCACGGGATCAGTGACTGGGACAGTGACTGTCTAATCTATGTGTACATATATAGCGTACATGTATGTTTTTCAAATTGTTATAGTAACCTTTCCCTTTGTAGGATTACAAGAATGGCGGATGCAAACTGGGGCGTTAAAGGCAAGGACCTGATTACTGCGTATTTTGCCCTCTATGTAAACATTGCCACGTACGGTTCCGGAGTGTGATACAATAGGCTCGGGCATAGGGGCAGAAACAAAACAGCATTAAATAAGCTAAATGCGAAACATAGGGTCCCCCTACTACGCATCACTGGAGCTTATAGGACTGTAGCCACTGACAACCTTCCGATATTGGCAGAGGCTCTACCTCTAGATCTACAAACGCATTTATCAGTCTGCAATTACCTAAAGAATGCTCCGATCACGGTAGGGAGTTCTTCCATCAATGAGATTGAAATGAAGCACATGGATAAATCAGAGATGTCCAAATGGGCATGGAGTGCTGCCCTTGCTGAGTGGGATGCCCGCTGGGCCGAGTCTGTTAATGGCCGCAGGCTCTTTATGTTTTTCAGCTCTGCTTCTCAACGTGTACGTTCTCGTTGGCTACACCCAAAAAACTTTTCGTCCCAGCTCCTGACAGGGCATGGTAATTTCCGTGCCTACTTGCAAGAGAGGGGTCTTGTAAATCAGCCGGTTTGCCCATGCAACCACCCCCACATGGACGCAGAGCATATTCTGTGGTCGTGTGTCGGCATGGCAACCCTTTTTTTCCCGCCCATTTTAAAATAATGGGTTTGCGTTATCCCAGGCACCAAATGGAGCAGGAGTGTCCTCTTGGGAACGTAGGTTTCGCAGCCTGGAGTCGCACGGTGGTATGTGGCGGTGTCCCCCACGTACCATCACGAAGCACTCGTCTAACCTTTCCCCACCGGTGATGTATTTACTACACCTCGACTCTAATAATGGGAATATCGATATGAAATATAATAGATGCGGGGTTCAGAATTTTTGTATTCCTCCGTAATGTAATTACGAATTACACTAAAGTATTAGTAGCTAGTTTTTTTGATGTTTTAATTTAAAAAATCTAGCAACAAACAGCTCGGGTCAGTGGAGGATTCCCACGCTCTTCTCTTATAGGTGACGTCAAAAGGAGGGGATCAAAAGAAAAGGGAAATAGTTAAAAGATAGAATAATCTAAAATATTTAAAATTCATTTTCGTCAAACGTAAATGGACGCGGCGGCGAACGAACCACTAAAAATTCGACCTGTCACACTCATATTAACACGTTCGTCGCTGCGTCCACCAGATATTGGTAATTGATAATTTTGGTGGACGTTTTCTTTTTCCATTTTTAGAATATACAAAGACATAAAATTAAGTTTAAAATGAAATATATCATTACATAACGTAGCATGGTATTCATTAAAACAGTTTAAACTTATATGTTAAAAAATGTTGATTTCTTTTTTACGTTTTTCCTGGAGATCAAGACTTTGTCTCATCTTTTTGTAACAAAGAGCAAAAAGAAACGCTTTTTTCACTTTCTTCTTTTCATTTTCGGACCTTGTATTTTTCCAGCCCAACCATTCGTTTACTAGAAGTTCCCGGAATATTCTGATTTGAGGATAAAAAATCACTGAAATGCTTGTCAGATTCTTCAAAATGTCAAAGTCTTCCAGATGACAACTGTCTAAATATCTTTCGACATCGAAGCATGCATTCCTACCCTTGTCTGTTCGCACTTGCTTATCTTTATTTTGTTTCGTTGGTTTGGTTAATGACAGAGTAATTGGTGAAGCTTATCGACCTAAGATAAATAACACCTGAGATATGCCACATGTCGCATTCTGGTCGTTCGTGTTTATCCCTTGTGTTATAATATCACATCACTATTCTTTCTGTTAACGCCCTGGCTATCGAATTTGGTCACTGATTCAGGCTGGGCGACGAGAGTGTTAAATTCTAGCTTTAACGGACTTTTTTCTCACTTATTTAGTACATATATTTTTTTTACAAAAAACTGCATAGTATTTAAACAAATACGGACTTGAATGAATCTGAAGAATTTTGATTTAAGACCGGATGCCATTCTTCAGACACTCACCAATTCTTACAAGGACTGTTGGATACGTTTGTATAGCATGAACCTATTTCATAATTAGAAAGCCAATTATTATTTTTAGAGCATCCAGTACCATTTAAGTAACGGACACAGTCTGTTATTTAAACATGATAATATTTACCGTCGGGCTATTATTAAAAATAGCATAATAGTCATTTTTAAAATACACATGTGCTTTTAAAACGAAATAAACATATCATTTCTAAACGATATTGACATTTAATAGGATATATTCTTTATTTGCAAACCGAGTCATGACTGCATGGGTTAGAAACCATTGTAAGCTGTAAGACATGGGTGTCAAAATAAAAGTTTTAGCGATAATTTGATGCTTTCTTCCTGACATTTGATTATCTTTCTTACTTCAGGGGATGTATTTATGTATTTGCGAATTCATTTGGGGCGAGCGAAAGATGGACGTGATCGTACAGATCATAGAAGGCCTCGAGTACGCATTTAAAAAGTCATAAAAGAGGAGGGAGCGGCCACAAGGTATGTGTGTCCAATCCGTCCGCTTTTCGGACCGTTGACAAGACGGATGAGCGCCTCAGCGCGAGTAATTTGAAGGCCTGAGTGTATATTAAAAATTGCAGATTTTGAAAGAAAAAAGAGTAATACGTCCAAGGCTGGATATGTTTAATATCTCTTGCTATTCATAAACTTGCACGATGACACTTATGGCAGCTTTCACCTAAACAAAATCGTAAATAATTTTAAATATTTGAAGTTATTCAACATTTAGACATGGCACGTACAATACTTTATATGCAAGTTGTATTTGATTGTTTTTCCTTAAGCATTATGAGATCGTTTCATATTACACTTGATGTTCCTTGAATATATTTAAGCGCATTAAACTTGATCGCTTTCCGGTTTACTCCGCACAGTCCTGATATTAATCTTCGAAAGGATTTGTAATTTGATACCTCCAGCATCAATCTTTTTCGACGTGGTTGTATTTTGGAAGTGTTCGTGATTGGTTTAATTTTAAAAAAATGAGTCACTGAGAATATTTTCCAGCGATTATCAATAGACATTGAGCTTCTAAGGTAAATTATCTCATAAGCAAAGCCGGCCAGCGCAAACAAATTTTGCTTGCTCGACCTCTTATTCAAATATACATTATAATGGTTTCTCATAACTTGCCGACATGGTGTTAATTCTACGCAAATATTATTTAAAGATATTCGATAAACGAATGACAGTATTATGTGGACGCCAAATAGATTGATTCACACAACAGATTTCAACTCTCTTCGTAAACATTTGTTTGAATACTTTTATTATATATATTTGCTTAAAATTTGTAATCGTTTATTTTAGAATGTTAGTCAGGATGAAACAGGTAAAGTGCTTTTCTTTGTGTCTATATTAAAATATTCGAAACAATTCTTATTTGTTGAAATATTACTTAGATCAAAAGGGAAGCATTTCAAAGAATTTCGATAATTAATCGCATTGTTAGAAAAGCACGATAAAAAAGTATTTCTGAACTTCTAAAGACAGAGCCAAACTATCGCGTGGGCTATGTATGTGTTAACAGAAACATGTATCGTTTTAGACTTCAACGTACATGGTAATACACTCGAGCCTCGTATAACACGATTATACAAGGTTTGAAGTTCATACCAAATTAGGGTTTGGGTCCAAATAAATATGGAAGATAGTTTGTTATAATAACATATACATACCATGCATTCATCATCGCTATCGCTTATAATTCTATATGTTTTATTCATTTTCGAGATCTGTTGTGGGTTTCCATCATCAGAGAACTCTGGAGTATTTCTGGTTTTAGTCTTCAAAAATTCTTTAAAAATAGTAGTTAAACTAAGTATTAGCTTGCTGTTAAAAGAGTATTTAAGTATTTACTCTGTAAATATATATAAGTAAAGTGGCCAATAGTTAAAATACATAAAATCGTATAAGCATAGTAGTCAGGAGTAGGGAATCCAATCCCGAGCCAAAATTTCGATCCCGGGATTTCGGGATTCCATTAGACAATCCCGGGACCAGTCCCGGGATCCCGGGATTGGGATTTTCAATATTTTAAGAAATTACCTTGATGAATTTGATCAAAAACTACTAATAAGTCCATTTGTTCAATATAAAAAATCACTTGAAGGCCAAAGAATTTTATTTACAGACAATTTGCTGCTGAAAATGCACGCTCAGCTTTCACACTCGTTGGAGGTATCGTCATCAGATATTTAAATGCCAGTTCCAGTTGATGATCGCGTGAGCCCTCATTTTCGAATAACACCATCAATGTGACTGATAAAATTCCTTTCTGCTGAGACACGGACTAAAAATCGCAAAATTCCCGATTTCCCGACAAATTATTTATTTCCGTCGCTGCAGATGAATACTTATATACTATAATACTTTGATGTGATTTGTAATTATATTACGTAGGAATACAAAAATTCTGAACCCCGTATCTGTTATATTTCATATCGATATTCCCACTATTAGAGTCGAGGTGTAGTAAATACATCACCGGTAGGGAAATGTTACTATAACAATTTTAAAAACATACATGTACGCTATATATAATATGTATACATAGATTAGACAGTCACTGCTCCTGTGCATCGCCTAAGTTCGCCAATTAGTAATTACGCCACTGTTTCCAAGAGTCCAGATTTCGTCGGGAATGTCTCGATTTAGTAGCCTTCATCGTGTTGGTGAGGTGTACGATTTCTGTTAGATAAAAATTTCAATCCTGGGATTTTCGGGATTACGTTTTCTAATCCCGGGATTCTTAAGTACCTTTTTTTTTGATGCGCAAGGAGGAAAAATCTTTTAAAGACACGTACCGAGCCCGTACTCAGCAGTAGTGTAGGAGTCTGGATATATAAACAAACTCTTTATTATTACTACGGAATCTCCCAAAGTGGAAGACCAGGATCCAGTACCCACTAAAAAACCCCCCTTGATCGTCTTTTCGTCGCGTCTTACAGGCCGTCAGACATAGTAAGACTCTCAGGCTCCGCGGGCCCGTCAATTCTTACCTCCTTTCGGGTAGAGGTCTCTACTCACATTCGTAGTTCTCTTCTACGTCCTTCTCTCGTCCTCCGTGTCTCGATTAATTCTTTTCCAGCGAAGTGATCTATTGACCCCTTCGTTTTTAGAGGGCTTCGTTGAAGTCGCTGCACGCGGCGCTTCCGCACCGGTGCCGGTCGTTCTTTCCTGCGCTCTTGCATGGTTCGCATCATGCAGGTGCGTCGCCGCATTCTACCGCTTTGTGGCCGGTCTCCCAGTACTTGGCGCACTTCTTGCTCCTGTCTTCGTTATTGCATGTCGCCGCCAGATGCCCGAACCCGAGACATTTAAAACATCGACGTACTTCTACTTGATCCCGGATGCGGCACATGACTGCGCCGATCCTCACCCGTCCTTCTCTCAGTAGTCGGTCTGACTCAGCGCTCCACAAGATGTCTGCGGTGCACGTGAATGTGCCGTTATAGGCCGGTTTGGTAAACAGCACCTTCACGCTTTCTTCTTTCTTGTCACCGAGAGCCCTATTCAGGGCTTCAGCTACGAATTCTGGCTCTTCGGCCCCCTCATATATGTCGCGAATTACAACTCTTCTTCTCGGTGCTGTGTGACGAACCCGGAATTTAGGCCCAGTCGCCTCTCCCAGGAAGTCGCATAGCGCTTTCGCGCCAACATCCCCTTGTCGAAGTTTCAGGATCATGTTCCCTCTTGCGTTTCTCCTGATTGTTTGAGCCGTGGCAACGCCTTCTGCGTTTGCTCGCTCCTGCAATTTAATCAGAACCCCTGCATATGACGGTTTCTCCGTGCCTATTTCTATGGGTTCAAATTACAATCATTTCCGTTCTTCTCATCGAATGTTTTGCGTCCTTTTGCTGTTTTTCCTGATGCCTTTTTGGCTTTTGTGTAGGCTTCAATGGCTGTTTCGCCGCTAAGATCTCTTCTGTTTCGTTCGTCTTTTTCTTAGTTGTCTCTTCTATTCCTTCCTGAGGCTTCTTCTTCTTCTTCATCTTTGTATCCCGAACCGTCTTCCACCCTTAGTGTTCCGCCGGTTTCGGAGTCGATGTGTTGGTAGATACCGGAGCCTCAACTGCCCTTTCAGAGTCTTCCCGATTCTTTTCTGCTGCTTCTTTCAGCAGTTTTATCGTCACTTGGGCTTCTATTAGCTCTTTTCTTAGTTCACGAATCTTCTTCTTCCGCGCTACATACAGCTTTTCTCTGTTGTCGTCCGTTATGGTCTTTAATCGGGCGTAGTGTTGGTTGAGATCCAAACACTGACCGATTTTCTCCCTTATTTCTACTTTCAGGTTTTTGTTGGTCCCTGCCGTCTGGTGAAGATCCCATATAGCTCTTCCCAAACTAATAGAGGTCACTCTCTGTTCATATTCCTCCTTCGTTTCGTAAAATTTTTCGCGCGTGGCGTCAAGGTCTAATTGTAATTGTTCCCGCTCGGATATGACAATTGGGTCAGTGAGGTCGAGCCCTTCTGGCACTTGCATGCCCAGCACATAGCTTGCGCGTAGCGGCAGCAAGGATTCTTAAGTACCTAAAACTGTCCGGGATCCCGGGATTGGATTCCCTAGATGTAATATGCACAAAAACAATGTTTTTCGGTGTCACTCGCGAATTTTACTTATTGTAGCGTGGGCGATATATCATCCCCGCATAGTAGCGGCATCTTCCACTTTTCTTCAGGTGCAATGTGCTATTTTAGCAGCGCCACCTCTTGTGGCCCTGCGGAGCCATTGCACCTGCTTACCGACTGATCGCTTCTTGCGCGTGCATCGTTACCGGCTGGGTAGTGACGTGCAGGAAGCGGGAGTCGGGGGAGTCGTCCGTTGGCCTTGGCTGCGGGAGGTCGTCCCTCCTGCAGCCAGACCTCTCTCTCTCTACCTGTGCTGGGGAATAAATAGTTATCCTGTGAAGAGAGTCTTTCTGTTCAACGCCCTTCGTATTCCCATCCATTCGTCCAGTACATCACAGCCCGATAGCAGAACGGACCCGTGCGGTCATCCCGACGAGCACGTGGAGGCGGGAGCCGCCCGGGGACTCTGCCCCGAGAGCGCCCCCGCCTCAAACGTTACATATAAGTTTAGTCGGCGTTTCGTCAGAGCGTATGAATCAATTATAATAATATAAAAGTAAATTAATAAATTAAAATTATACGATTTTCGATTTTTTTTCAAAATTCAAATAAATAAAAACAAAAGCCAACTTGGTACGATACAAATGTACATCGATAATATTGCCGAAAAGGCTATTGAAAATCGGTTTGAGGCGCCGCACTTTCACAGGGTGGCACAAAAAAACGGTCGCCGACACAGTCCGATATAGATATTGACGCGAAAAGCACTATTTACTCAAAAACAGAGCAGGTGAGCGGAGCACACAAAATCACGACCGATAACAATGGTTGCCAACCGGCCAATCCAACGAATATAATATGCTTTAAATATTGTAATTATACCCTGTCCAAGGGTTGGATTATAGTCATAGTGTTTGGCGGTAAAAAATATATTTTAAAATTAGGATATCTAAAATCGAGTGGATGTCCTGGTGCATCGTCCAATATCAATAATACTAATGCACTGGATCATATCAGCGCGTTTAACACCAGGTTTGCGGGCGTTTCTTATATACTAATTCCTCGGCTAAACAAAATATTAACTCCTTTCCGGATATTTTTCATCTGGTGCACTCTTTATGCATTGCAATTTCAATTTCATCCATTACATTTTGGGATATGCTTGGAATGCTCGTTCTCTCATCTTCGGAGTCAGAGCTAGAAAGAATAAGCACCCTTTTCTTGTTACGACCAGAGCCGTAACGAGGGTATGGTAATTACCTATGGCAATTATCTAAATTGCTAATCAGCATCCCATTGTCGCTGCATCTCAGCGCATTCAATCAATCAGATTTGCCGATGATGATATACAGATGTATTGTTTGAATCGCTAATCTCGGTTTGTGATGTTTGGAACGTTTCGCCTGTATTGAAGAAATGTATTCCCAGATATACGGAGCCACCCGTAAGCCAATGACGCGTTTATTTATCCAACGCCCATTGCAGGTTGAAGTTTACTTTCCGCGTCCAACTTGACACACTTTCGTTTGTTTGTCGAAACATTTGACAGGCATATAACAAATGTGACTATTTTGGTATCCTTACTGCATCCGATCGGATGGAAGAATGCGCGAACAAACATCATTTAAAGCCGCCTTCTGCAACTGGTAGACACCTGTGAACGAAGACAAACATTCGAAATACATCATCGTCTGCTTTTAACGAGCAGGAAGCGATGTCGAAATTTCGTGTCGCGTTTAATACAATGGGAGCGATTGTAAGGCTTATTGCTACATCGTTGCATGCATGGATTTGACAAAAGACTATGCAAGTTCGAGGTTTTGTCTTCTCATTTTCTATAGCTAAAATATTTATATTTCATTATGAGTTGGACAAAGAAAGAAGCTACGGATGTCAATAAAATGCGGCGTTTTCCAGAGCCGTGAAAAAAACTGCATGTTTCGGCTGCAGAAGAATGGCAAGCTTGTTAAAGACAATAATTATGCATGCTGCCTTTAGAGTTTAAAAAAATGCAATTCTTCAAACATCGACAGAGACCATACATCTCTCCTATAGCTTCTTCTGTTAGCTTTGTTCTTTTTTTTGGGCAGGAGACATCCTATATTTTTTCCGTCCCAAATATTATGCTTATGCCGTGCTAATAAAGTGCTTTTGGATTCACAATATTTTTCCGTGGGGTGCGTACCGTATGATAATAAATGAGAAGGACGCGAGTAGCCTATATACAGCTATCCATTTGAGAAGCATGCACGCATACCCTGTGTGTTCTTGTGCATTGTTGATGCTCGCACCGGAAACTGCACACGTTTCAATTCAAATAGCAAATCATTAGGAATCATTGGGACACAACATTATTCATAGTTTTTTCCACAGTGCGTTTGTGTCAATTCGTCTCAAGGCATAGTCCACTGAAGACCGAACGTTTGGCAAGTACACAACAAATCGGCGGTTGTTATGCTTTATTTACCTTAGCAACCACCAGATCAATACGCGCTAACATAGTACATCCGTTAAATGTTTCGCAAAAAAAAAAATCCAGACACGCTTGATAGCTCACCAAAGTTTCATCGCTTCAAAACTGCCAAACTGAAACACATTCATTTTTTAATATATACATAGATATACCTCCAATTTTGCATCAACATAAGAATAAACATTAATCAACATAAATTGCATAGTTTTTGATCATCGAGTTCCCGATTTCCTGACAAATTATTTTTTTACGTCGCTGCAGATGAATACTTACATACTATAATACTTTGATGTTATTCGTAATTATATTATGGAGGAATACAAAAATTCTGAAGCCCGTATCTATTAAATTTCATATCGATATTTTTATTATTAGAGTCGAGGTGTAGTAAATACATCACCGGTAGGGAAAGGTTAATATAACAATTTGAAAAATATTTTTGTACTATATATATATGTATACATATATTAGATAATTACTGCCCCTTGGCGTCGCCTAAGCTCGCCAATTAGTAGTCCAGATTTCGGCGGAAATGTCTCGATTTAGTAGCCTTCGTCGCAAACTATAGTTTCGCATTTCACCTATCCATATTATATCATAATGCGCGAACAAAGTATCATAACTCTGAAAATGGACTCTTTCGAGGAGCATCGGTGTAGATTTGAAAAAAGTCGCACGTACCAACCATCGTTGCCAAGAGCGACCTCATTTTTCTAAATACTGTCAAGCTAAACGTTCAAATTGCACAATAAATCTATTCGCCGTTTAATTTTCAGTGAGTTAATCCTAATCTTCCGGGTGGTCGACAATAAAAGAGGTAATACATCTTTGTCAAAATGGCAATCGTTTGAGCTCTCGTGCTAACATATGCTTTTTTCGTCACATTAATGAAAAAAAAATGTTGTACCCAATCTTTATATTAGGGGTACCGGACGAAAATTTCGTTTTTGTGACGTCGTCCCCTTTATAGAATTTTTAGAACCTATTTATTTTACTATTAATTGGTGGGTATTTAAAACACAACTTTCAAAAATATATTTTTTTGCACCCTGTTTAAAAAATAATTCAATTATTATAAAACCGTATGTCATACAAATTTCCTCAAACAAAAAGGGATTTTGAGGGAATAAATTCACTATTCGGCAGTATTTTTGGTGATTTGAGAGCCGTGAGCACCCCAGGTAAGTGTCGCCAGTTTTTTTTTATTATCGGTTCTTGGAACGTTCGAACTTGGAACGGACAGGAAAGTTTCGACACGACGATACGCAAGCTGTCCCACTTTTGAGTCAACGTGGCGGCAATCTAGGAGCATCGACTCATCAGTAATGCCATCTTGTATAGTGGTGACGGGACTGCTTAGAGACGGGCGTGGATTCCCGGATAAGAGGACTCAGTCGTCCGTTTTTATCCTATTATCCACAGGATGTGTACCCTACGCATAAGGGGTGGATACCATAAATTATCCTTGATGTGTGTGTATGCTCCCACAGAGGAGACAGATGACAGCATCAAGGACGCCTTCTATGAAGATTTAAAGAAGGCGTACAGCTTCCTGTCTGAAATCTTTTACACGCCCACGATCGAGGTCCATAGTCTCCATGATGTTTGTAATGACAATTAAGAGACTCATCGGTTTTGTCACATCCTTCGGAATGATTGTCAGCAGCACCACTTTTAAACATCAAAACAAACATACATATATGTGGCTATCTGCCGACTGGGTCACCCAAAATCAGATTGACGACGTGTTGGTTGATAAAGAAATAGAAGTGGTGTGGCGGACATCAGAACGATGCATGGGCCGGCCTGGGGTGAGAACAGACCAAGCATCGAAAATCGCATAAAAAAGGTTTATAAAAAAATCGTATAAATAAAAACACATTACAATTTCGTATTAAAATCGTCTTTTTTAAAATGTAATCGGGGATTAAACTTTGCGATGATGTAATAATTATGTTTTTACGCAGTTGTGTTTTTTACGCGCGTGATATGGAGACATACAATTCTTAATCTTTCTTTACCGGTGATGTATTTACTACATATCGACTCTAACAATGGGAATTTCGATATGAAATATAATAGATACGGGCTTCAGAATTTGGAATTTGAATTCTCCTCGCTGCTTTATGAGTTCATGAAACAGAAGAGATTTTATTAAATTAAATATCCACATATGGAAATTTGTTTTTGAGATTATATATTTGTTTTATGTTGAACCTTAATTCAAATTATAAGTGCTTTTCCTGTTTCTTTCAAATAAAGGATCTTTTGAATACGATGTAAATTTTGTGTCATTGATGACTGATTTTCTAATGGCGACTTCATTTTTCTTGATTGTTCTTATGATCGACTATCCCAGCTTGAGAGATTTTCTTATCTCGGTAGGATTTTGTCCATTCGCCAAGAAATCCGAAATTGCCAGTTTCTTATCAAGACCCTTGAGACACTTTAACGGTTGTAATTTGTACTAGTGTTAATTTTAAATTTTTTTATGCGCATTCGCATAAAAAACTTTGTCCTCTACAGAAAAATGAGGGGATAGGTTCCATTATTTTTGAAATTCGCATAACTTCAAAATCGCATAACTTCAAAGTCGCATAACTTTAAAATCGCATAAAAAAAGACCTAAGTGTAAATAAATTAAGAGTCGATTTATGTTTTAAAAAATACTTTAAAATTCGACTACGTGTCGATACAATATCATAAACATTGAGAAGCAGTGTTCATAGGCATTAATTATGAAAATATTTGTTGGTAATTGAGGCAATCTAATTAGTAAGCTCTTAGCTTCATTATTTCAAGTTAATAGTTTCAATGGGATGTTTAAAAATCTCCTCTATCAATTGAGTTTCAACAAAAATTTTGTTTATTGGAACCCTGGTTATTTGTGCCAATAAATTTGACATTATCAAATGCGAAACCGGTAATTTAGAAGTAAAAAAAATAATGAACTATTATTTTTATGCGTAGCAGAACACTTATACTATTCAGGACTTCGCCTGGGAAATCCAACAGAAAAATAGTTGATAATGGATGAAATCACCATTTCCAGAATTCTTACACATTAATAAAATATTACTTATTATATGACATATCTGGGAACGTTTGTAAGACAGTATTTTTTTGACGCCATTACATCCTCTGGTCGTTTCACACGTCGTTAACATAACATTAAAAAACATATCTTTTTTAACACATTGACATGTAAAGCAATAAAGGCTATTAAAAAATCGTCGCCAACGAAGATTTTTTTTAAGAAATTTTAAACATAGACTCTCTTGTATAGTAAAAAAGCGTGGTGAACCTTGAATGTATTTTATTGGATCATGTGGCATTTTAGGTTTATGTTTTTGAATAGCGCATATTTCTGCGGGTATTAATTCATAGTACACTGAATCACATACGCACAGTTTTTCACAAAAGTCATACATGAATCATCTGATATGAATTCTATATTTTTTTATAGAAATAATCAGAAATACCTCATAAATTATAGCAAAATGATTTGAATGTAAAAAGGTACCAAATTTACCGTTCAAAGGTAGTAATGTAGATTTAGCACTTTAGAGAATCGAAGTGAACAATTTTTACATACCGCAAAAAAGTGAAATCGTGTTTTTTAAAGGAGTAATGCATTGTTTGAGCAATTTCTTAAACCCCTCGAATTAATTTTTGAGATCCGAGGCGAGCGCCTTCTGAGCCTATAGGTAAATCCGCCACTGCTTCCAAGTCGTTGATTGTCTTCCAAGTATTCATTTCATTTGTGGTTACTTCGCTTACTTGGAAATACGAGCATCATGTGCTAGTGTTCTGCATTTTTTGCAATACTTTTACTTTAACACCATCGTGGCCGCATCAAATTACACATAAGCTTTTTTTGTGCGGTAGATGCGTTCCGCGGAAAATCGCACAAAAAAGCTATGACTTACATAGAAAAAATGTAGATGCGATCCATAGATTTTAAAAACCACATAACTTTAAAACATCTATATAAAATATATCCAAAATCGCATAAAAAAAGTTAATAAAAAAAAAACAGGTAAACATTAAAGCAATAAAAAAATAACATTTTTCGTAACATTTGAAGGACGTCTTGCATCATTGGTAAAATTTTAAGGATATCTGACATCTTTAAAAAACCGCATAACTTCAAAATCGCACAAAAAGTCTTTGGTTAACGGTTAATGCGGCCGCCAATGATCGAACCCGCGTTGATGCAGTACATATATGCATCACCGGCTACGAAAGTGTTAAGCAACGCTTTTGTAACTGTAGGTAGTTCCGTAGTCAAGCAGATGGACTTTTAACTCAATCATCTTGGGTTCGAATCCTACAGGAGGTGTGGCTGGCGACCACCAAAAACCATGTCAAAATGATTTGCTAGCGTCTCATAGAAGAATTGCAAAAAGCCACCTCAAAAAAAAAGTCATCAAATTCTAACTCTCAAATATTTAAATTGATTTCATCGGCAGATATTACGCAATTCCAATACTGTAAATCCATTTTTTTAAATTAGTTTTGGCGAATTCTAATCGTTTCTTCAGACTCTTCAGAGGTATTTCTGCTTGTAGTCGGCGTTCCTAATAACTCTCCTGACTGTTTCTGGACTTCCATCTATTCCTGTTCGCAAGTCTAAATTCGTGGCAATGTTTGGTGCATTTATTTTAGGATTTCTCTTAAAATAATTCGCTTATTAAGCCGTTTCAACTTTATGGGGTCATCCCACTTAGACGCCCCAAAGGCAGTTTTTAACATTATTTTTTCAAAATAAATACACTACAATGAAATTAATATTTTTGGGATTTATTTTTTTATGGCAATCTAACATAACACCAAATGTTTTGTCATATTTTTCTTACTTAAATGGCGTGTCAAAAAATATGCAAAATTACCCCAAACTACAAGTAATAATTTTTGTTTAAAAATAACAAAATGGCGCCAAACACTTTTTTTGGGGCATATTTTTTAAAAATTAAACCTTGTTATAAAACGACTTATGCCCCATAAAAATATGTTTTTAATAATGTTACAATTTACAAAATGCAACACGAAAGACATTGTAACAATTTCAAAGGGCATCCACATTCACCGTGTAATATGAGTACCCTTGGAACGTTGTAACATTATCTTTAAAGGTAAGGATGAAGTCATTAAACAAGCTGAAGCTGGATTTTTAAACTCGAATATCATCGAGTCATCATCGAAAAATGCTGTTTATTTATTCCTTTGATTTCGTTTATTAGTTCTTGCGGGACCGCAACAAGGGGGCGGCAAAGCAGCGCCTGCCACGGGCGCAACTGGACTTGGGGCGCAAAACGCAAAATTGCACATGGTTTTTATTTTACTTGACCATTCTACTTTACACGAATCAATACTGATTGACTCTGTCCGTTTTTATAATATATACTAAGTTGTCTAATCCTTATTTTCTTCGATATTGCTTAGAAATTGGGTCGACCCAGCCGGCACAATTCCGCAATAAAACAAGGAACAATATTTTCGATCGATTGTTAAATTTAAACATTCAATTGTCAACTTCGTTTCGTAATGAGTTTTCGAGTTTTCGTTCTGTAGACATGTTTAGGTATGGCGCCCGATCGCCAGGCGTTCATTCGTTGTATCAGCACTCCGAAAAGCGGACCGGTTGGATACACAGACCTTGTGATCCAATCCCGCGAGCCAAAATTTCGATCCCGGAATTTCATTAGACAATCCCGGGACCAGTCCTGGGATCCCGGTATTGGGATTTTCAATATTTTAAGAAATAACATTGATAAATTTGATCAAAAATTACTAATAAGTCCATTTGTTCAATATAAAAAATCACTTGAAGGTCAAAGAATTTTATTTATTTAAGAGAAGATAAAAATACAATTCAAAAATAGATAAATAAAAGACTAAAAAAATCAAATATTATTTTGAAAATATGCCCGAAGTAACATCAACATGAAACATTAGTGTTTCGTCATTTAGGCTGGATCTGATTTTGGAAGTCAGGCAACTTGCTGCTGAAAATGCACGCTCAGCTTCCACCCTCGTTGGAGGTATCGTCATCAGATATTTAAATGCTAGTTCAAGTTGATGACCGTGTGAGTCCTCATTTTCGTATCAATGTGACTGATAAAATTTCTTTCTGCTAAGACACGGACTCCGGCAAAATTCCCGATTTCCCGTCAAATTATTTATTTCCGTCGCTGCAGATGAATACTTGTATACTTTAATACTTTGATGTGATTCGTAAT
The DNA here is from genome assembly GCA_008973525.1 of Stenopsyche tienmushanensis. Classification (NCBI taxonomy): domain Eukaryota; kingdom Metazoa; phylum Arthropoda; class Insecta; order Trichoptera; family Stenopsychidae; genus Stenopsyche; species Stenopsyche tienmushanensis. The sequence continues at coordinate 51,654 of WACJ01000461.1, forward strand.
TATATTAGGGAGGAATACAAAAATTCTGAAGCCCGTATCTATTATATTTCATATCGATATATCCATTATTAAAGTCGATGTGTAGTAAATACATCACCGGTGGGGAAGGTAAATACAGTCGAACCTGCATTAACGAACACTTCAATACCGGCTTTTCTCTATAAAAATCTCCAATTTTTTCGTCGAGAACATACATGTACGCTATACATGTATACATAGATTAGACAGTCACTGCCTCTAGACGTCGCCTAAGTTCGCCAATTAGTAATTACGCCACTGTTTCCAAGCGTCCAGATTTCGTCGGAAATGTCTCGATTTAGTAGCCTTCATCGTGTTGGTGAGGTGTACGATTTCTGTTAGATAAAAATTTCAATCCCTAATTGTGAGTAAACACGGCACCCATCTTGCGCACAGCTTTCTCGTGTTCAAATTTTAAGTTAGTATGGTATGTACGGTATTTTTTGAAAGGCCTACCATGTCTGTTGGCTCTCGCACTTACAGTCGACTGTCATCAAATATCATTTTGTGGATTTTCTCCACCATTTCTGGGGTGGTTACCTCATTTGGTTGACCACTGCGCTTTTCGTCTTGGAAGCTGGTACCGCCTCGCTTAACTCTGCCACACAAAAAAAAATGGATTTCTCTTAAGATGTTTTTAATAAATTCATACTTATTTCAACTGTACTTGTCTAAACTGGCATTTTTTTAAATTTTACTCTGACGTGTAAATTGTTATTTTTTTGTACGTCCCTCGACAAAGAAATCCAGTAGTGTCAGGTCTGGAGACCGTGCGAGCCACGGAATAGGGCACGTCCCCAGGCAAAGAAATCCAATGGTGTCAGATCTGGAATTCGTGCGAGCCACGGAATAGGGTCAACAAATTAACTGGAGTGTTAAATATGTCAGTTTTTATATTCGGCCGTTTCAGTGCAATTTTAAGTTAACCGGGCACATTTGCCCTTTCTTTTAGAATACTCGTTATAAGCGTGTTCCTGCCATAGCTTGTTCGCTATACCTGTGATCTTTGTAATAGTATAATTAGAATCGATTCTCTAAGCATGGAATGATGAAATGAAAAAAGCTCTAAGATTTTTTTATAAGGTAAGTAGTCTAATCGCGAAAGCAATCAAAATCAAGACTGGTTGTTAAATATTAAACCAATGTCTAATTTTAGTGTAATCCTTGAAATTATTCATGTAAAAGCGGTAATAAAACGCATCTTCCGGTGGGAGAGCTTTATTATGCACGCAGCAAGACAGGGGAACGATCGACAAATGTTTTTTTCGCAGTCATCTTGAATCACCTTCTTCCATTTCGGGTAAGAACGATCGCAGTCCCGAAGTGTTTCTAGACGATGAACATCTTATGCGTCATCTGATATGTGTTGGTACATAAACGATAAGAAAATTTATTCGAAGAGTATGGCACCGGTCCGCCTACAGCATCCACGGCAATAAGATGCAGCCTTGGGATGGAAGCACGCATTCTTATTTCGTATAAATATATAGACATATCATAATATGGTTCCGAAGTTCGGCGGGATTCTTCATCTCCTCTTGCTCTCCGGTGGTCCCTCTAATGACAGTATTTGCCACTATTCTATTAACCAATATTTATGTTTAAATTTTCATACACCGACAGATGTTTCCAAAAAGGTAATTCAAATAGATGAATCATTTTAAATGTCCGCATGTCACGCGCTTTGTAATAAATGATGTCATGTGGACGTGACATACCTGTAAAACAGTTGATATTCATTCACCTTATCGACTTGCTTCCACTCATCGCTATTCTTAGTCTACTTCATCTATTGAACCTCACAACTCCACCGATTTCTTACTACTATTAATATCTGACTACCGGTATTTATACATTTGTATTCATTCACCTCAGCATATGAAGACCTGTTCAATGGACTTCAAAACCAGAGCTTTAAACCGGAACCGAACCGAAAACCAATAATCGGTAAAACCGTTATTCTTGCTGGATTTTATTCGAAAATGTTGATGTGTCGTGGAAGATAAATGGTTACGGAGCTCTGCTTGTGAAGAATGCCATCATGGCATTATCTTTGCCATGTCAATCACCATTTATAATAAATAGAGCAAGGGGAATCAATCAATGGGAACTATACTAAATATTTTGTATTTTAGGATGAATATTAAAGAAAATCAGTTGTAAATTTGATTTGCAATGATTATTGTATCAAATTTAATTTTATTATTTAAATAGATTTTTTTTAACATTTTGAAAAAATACCCAAAATTTCGCCCTTAAATTGTCATATATTTTTAATCTGTGGAAACGAAATAACACTTTCCTCTTTTATTCTTGGAAAGGCAGCGCTCATTTTTTAAAATAATTATACCGAAAATTAATTGTTTTGGTGGCCCTATAATGTGGTTCACACGGTTTCTAGACCTGACACCACTGGATTATTTTGACTTTTTGCGAAGGGGGGAAATCTTCAAAAGACACCACCATTCGGTTGAGAATTTCACCCACTACACCTTTCCATGCCCTAACATCCTTGAACATTGAAGGGATCATATTATTGTTGCGCACATATTATGCGAGTTGATCGCTTATGATATCCCTTTCAACGTTCCATGCTAGGAAGATGAATCCAATCCTGGGGATCCCGTACAGTTTTAGGTGCTCATGAATCCCGAGATTAGTAAACGTAATCCCGAAAAAAATCGGGATTGAAATTTTTATCTAACACAAAATCGTACACTTCACCAGCATAAATACTAATTGGCGAGCTTATGCGACGCCCAGGGGCACTAACTGTCTAATCCATGTATACATATACAATACAGTACATATATGTGTTTCAAATTTTTATATTAACCTTTCCCTATCGGTGATGTATTCACTACACATCGACTCTAATAATGGGAATATCGATATGAAATTTAATAGATACGGGCGTCAGAATTTTTGTATTCCTCCGTAATATAATTACGAATCACATCAAAGTATTATAGTATATGAGTATTCATCTGAAGCGACGGAAATAAATATTTGAATTTTTAGTGTTTTATTTATTTATTTTTGGATTGTATTTTTATCTTTTTTTAAATAAATAAAATTCTTTCGCCTTCCCGTTATTTTTTATATTAAAAAAATGGACTCATTAGTAATTTTTGATCAAATTTATCAATGTAATTTCTTAAACTATTGAAAATCCCGGTCCCGGGATCCCGGGATGGTCTAATCCCGGGATCGAAATTTTGGATCGGGCTTGTTTTCATTAAATAGCACCGAGTGAACTACTTCGTTGAGGAGTTTGTATTATTTTGGGGACGTGCCCTATTCCGTGGCTCGCACGGTCTCCAGACCTGACACCATTGGATTCCTTTATCTAGGGACGGGCGTTTCCTCTTTCGTTTTTATAAAGGCGTTTCGTTTTTCAAATCCAGGATATACTTGGGTCGAGACGATCGATCAAAAATATGCATATTTACGATCTTCCAAATTTGTTGGTACGGTGATTTTTTTCCACCATCTGGATTTGAACCCAAATATTTATAGCAAGAGTCCAGTATCTAAACCACTATACCAACACTCGGTTTTGATCTCGTAAGATCCTCAAAAGTGATATTTATACAAATAGCCCATTAAGGATGGTCGTTGCGTTTTGTCAAAAATGCTATATCCTCCCTCGATGATAACCAAACGCCCATGGCATACATTCAAATACTTTCATTATTCCGCCTTTTAAAGGTTAAAACACTCTCATTTCGGCGTAATGGTTAATATGCATAGCGCATAATAGTCAAAGCAGGGGTTCATATCCGCGGGCCGGAACCTTTACGCCACCGTTATTTTTAACGTGCAAAGGTCCCAATACCCAGAGAAAGTCCAGCAAAAAATATTGTCTAAAGTATATTAGATTGTCCAGGATTTAGATTGTGTATCAATCAAACGGTCCATTGTTTTAGCTGGAGGGTTAAAAAGCCGCAATGGCATGTGGTATCTAACGCTCAAGACGACTGACAACAATGAAAGCACGTTACATTCATCAAACTGTTATAGATGGCCAGCCATGAGGAAACGTGTTACAAGTGTTTCTGATGGTCGAAGAAAGTATTTGGATTGAGCTGGATTGCACAAGATGGATCGTTGCTGAAATATCCAACACAAAGCAAATACGACTGATGTAAAAATTCAAACGGACACAACATCCATACGACAGTCGATAAATCAATAGGTAACATACCATTCCATACCAACAGGTAACGTAACACTTAATATGGCGTATTTATCGTAACATTGCATTTTCAAAACCGAATATTTGTTATTAGATCAATCGCTCGAAAGTGCCGAATATTTTTCAATGTATTTCCGGATCGACAATGGAAAAAAAGATGTTTTATTTGCATTTGCAGACACAAAGAAACTATCAGGTAATAAAACATGAAAGCACTATGAAAGTGCTTTCCAAACAGATAACTTTTAATGCGTAAAGCTAAAAGTGTTGTGCGATTTTATGCTTCATAAATGCAGTAAAAAAGTTACATACAGTTGTTATCATAAAATGCATGAATTTAGACCGATCGAACTGGATTTAATGATCCATTTTAACGTGGCGAAGCGCTCAAACGATTAAAATCTATGGTAAATATTATATTAATGTTGACTCAAGATATAATCCATTGGAACAACATCGGAAAAATCAACGTTTCGAACAGGTATAACATAGGGCCGGAAAGAGTTAAGTACTTACCAAGATCATAAAAAAAATTGTGAATAATAATATATCGTAAATGGATAACGCAGCCAACATGACTTGGGTGCGCAGGTCACCCTGTGCTGCGCACCCATAAAGGGATATATGGAACAGCCGATTGTGTGGAGACTGTGTCAAAGGCTTATTACTATCCTCAACAGCCTAGGCATACAGGGGAGAATGGTTTTAGGCTGTTCGAACGGCAACTCGTCTCTGTGGCTAGGCACTACAAATGACCCAATTGATACAAGTGCCATGGGGAAGAAGTAGACCCTGCAGTTCGTCATCTGTTGCAGACCCCTTTAAACTGAGGTTAGACACGTGGATGCAGTGAACCCGCGGTAGTATTCCTTTGAATTTAACTTGAAGCTTTGTCCTTCCTCCTCTCCCGCATCCTCGGATATAATAGTCTAAAACTGGGTTACCTGTGGGAGCCTTGTCTCTTCTGGAGGGCGCGGAGCAAAATGGGTGGAGCGTTTCCAGCAGGACCAAAAGATCAGTGGAAGACACTCTCTGTATAGCTAGTCCGGGTTAAATCGGAATAAACCATGGCAGCAGCACAGGAAATTGGATTGCACATTAATGTTCCCCCAATCCTGTTAGTCGCTATCTGTCGTCTGTCATTAGGGGTCCCAATCGAATATTCGAATATTCGATATTCGAATATATTTGCCCGTTTTCCAATATTCGTATATTCGAATATTTGTAAAATTATTCGAATACTATTCGTTATATATTTTTTAAGAAAATTGCTCGATGTTCTTCTGCCAATCGAAATAGCATCAAAGAAATGCAAAAAAAGTGCCAAGTTTATTGAAATTATTTTATTTGAATTTGTGTAAAGTTTATTAAAAAACTATTCAATAATATCGATCATGTCAAAAAAAGGGTGATATTTTAGATATTGTCGATAAAACCAAACTCAATGACAACTGAGAGGGTTTTTTCAACAGCAGGCTCAATAAAAATGAAATTACGGTCAAGCTTAAAAGTAGAACGTTCAATGCACTTTTTTTTAAAAATATGTTTTGCTAAAAAGTAAATAAAATTCTGATCCTTTTGATTTCGCTAAAACCAAAAACATCAAAATTTCACTTGATGTCTAGCCTTTGTCTACGAGAAAACGCGCTGCGCAACAGATGATGATACTTTTCGCCCTCTTTGTGTGATGGGATCAAGAACCTTCCTTCCTGAGGGAGTAAATTTATTTCTAATGAAGGGAACTTTATAGAAAAATAAGATGTTCCATTTATATTTTTATATAATAACACTAATGAAAAATTCCGGGTTATATTTGAATCATCCTCGTCTACATATATAAAATATTCGAATACTCGAATATTCGAATATTTTACCAATTTCACATTCGATATTCGAATAATTGATTTTACGAATATTTGGGACCCCTATCTGTCATATCATAAATAGATGTTGAAAAACTTTGTAAAGGAATGATAGCATTCTGTGTACTTTTTTCTTGACATATTAACACTTTTGTGGCCGCATGATGCCACATATGCATCATGATCGCGCCAACCGTTCATATACATCAGTAATAAATGAATACGGCGAATGAATTTTTATATCTGCAACTACTCTTGGTGGGACATAATTATAGAGGCTCACCAGGGGATGTACACAGAGGTCAATAATAGTTATTGTGGAATGCCCTATTAGATGACATTTTTAATGACCTACCTGATTGTTGGCAGCTCATTGCGTATGCAGATGACTTGACTCTGTTAATTCGTGCTAGATCCAGGAGAACAATCGAAGAATCTGGCAATTCAGCTCTTAATGCACTGCTAGATTAAAGTGTATTTAACAAACTCACTATTGCACTTGGGATATCAACAGGTCTTAAGTTTAAGGGCTCTCTCAAAAATCGTTGGCCGCATCTTGAACAGAATGGCAGGGTGATCAAGTTCCAAACTGAGATAATATATCTTGGCATCATGTTGGCGGAGAGTTGCTCTTTTAACCAGCATGTTGTTGATGTTGCTTCCAGGGCAGCAAGTGCCTTTTGTGGAGTTTGTGGATTGCATATCATTCAACCTACGGGTCCATAGCCACCTACGCTTTTGGCGCTTGGGTACATGGACTACATAGTATTTAGCTTCATCGTGGAATATTATGATGAAGCTAAATACTATGCAGCGACTCCCGCTGCTCCATATTACCACCACTTACCGCAATATTACAACAGGAAGCCTTTTTGTCCTTGCTGGAGTATTTCCGCTTGATCTCCAACTGCAGCTCAATGCAATCAAGTTCAATAAGAAGAGAGGCCGAAATATTGTAGTTGGAGGCTTTACCTTGGATGCACAGAGAGTGTGTCAAATGAGCTTCATCGATTTGGAGACTTGGGTCCATGGTGCTGCTTTCTCAGAAAGGGAGCGCCGTTGGGCGACAACCAAGTATGGCAGGAGACGCGGCACGTGTCCGGGATCTATGTTCCGGACCAGTAGCATACAGAGATTTAGTGACCAGCTCCCGTGCCTTCTATGCTTTTAACTCCTTCTGTAGGAGTTTTGGAGCCAAAAGTTAAATTGGTGGTTTCTATGGGAATTGGCCCCTATAATCAAATACATGGGGACCCTCCACTGACCCGAGCTGTATTTTGATCCCGCTATTCGGGACCATGCCAGCCCGCTCAATAAAAGTGCACAAGTTGCAAAACCTGAATTTAATATCCATGTCCGCGAAGACACGCTCATTCTCAACTTCTAGTGGCCACTTACGCTCTAAGCGCGGGGGAGAGATTAGCTAGATTTTGTAAATTAAAACAACAATTAAAAAAATGAAGCTTAGATATATACATTTGGTGCGAGCCACCAATGTAACTTAGCCTCTCGGGGGGTTTTCGTGATCATAGAAAGCCCCGGGGACGCATTTCTATCCATAACTTACACAAAAATTCCTAAATGTCATAAAAGATGAGGGAGTGGCCACAAGATTTTTGTGTCCAAGCGGTCCGCTTTTCAGATCTCTAGCGTAAATTTTTGCCAATTTGATGCGGCCACGAGGGTAGTGTTAAATATAGTTCATTCAGAACATACTTCAGTGACACACGAAAGCGCTTTGTTTCGCATATTGAAGAGCAGCAGTGGATTTCACTCTCGGGACCACCACTTCGCAAAGACAATAACCTCATCGTCTGCAAATAGCAGTGCATGTTAAGTCTATCAATTATGTCTATCAGTATATTAAGCATGCAAGATGAGGTTTGATCTGTTATTACAATGACCGGAAGCGGCAAAGCAATCAGTGATTTACAGTTAGAGGGATATCCTGCGTTCACTGAAATCTCGATCTCTTAAGGATAAGAGACAATGACGAATTATCTGTCGAGGATGGCCATTATAAAAGGCAGTTATGTGCTACGAGGGAAATTTATGGACTCTTAATAATCCGCATAACTGGAGATTGGACATCCGAATGGCCTTTGAAGTACAAGAATTTATCGATCGAAAATTGAATTATTACCCGTTAGAAAAGCATAAGCATTCATAAAATATATTATATACAGGAAGGATTCTATTATATCGAGCAGGAAGCGATTAAGATTATGCTGAAATATTGCATAAGTTGTAAAAATTCATTTAAACGATCATAAATATGAAACGCAGGCGGGATTTCATCAGCTTCTTAGATTACTTAACACGTTGCGGTCTGGAAAATTTGTAAGCACCTCGTTAAAAGTACAATATCCTTTACAGATTAGACATTTTGTCAAATCATTTCAAAAATGTTAGATGTATATTCATAGATGTCTAAATAAACGAATATTTATATCAATAAAAATGAAAGTGTGTTGACGTGCAACGCGTTGTTTGTTTCAGATACATTCCTATACCGTTCATCCGATTACGATGAAATTTTGGTGAGTTATCAGGCGTGTACCCTAAAAGGTTTTTGCAAATTTGAATTTGTTTTGCGAGATATTTAACGGATGTACTATATTGGGTCATATTAGTCTGGTGGTTGCTACGGTAAACAAATCATAGCAACCGTCGATTTGTTAAATACTTGCCAAGCGTTCGGTCTTCAGTGGTCAAATGCCGTGCGGCGGTAAAACATATACGTCATTATTTCAATTCATACCTAGATCAGTTCATTTGGCGACAATAACAACACATCGAAAATGTGTCGCTTCTTTCACATCGTTTATAATATGATATATATTTTACGCTTTAATATTAACGTATATAACTACAGGAGGGTATGATGAATTATCGGTTTAAATATTATTTATTAATTACAAGTTAAACAAAGTAATTTTTTAATACTATTGAATATACAATTTTGAAAGATTCGATTAAATAGCCTTATTGATTGGGTTTTATGATGTTTTAAAAAAAATGAAGCAAACATCTCATTAGTTAAATAAAAAATGTTAATTTATTTAATTGAATAAATGTAGGGATGTTAAATTTAGCGAATCCCCCCGAATATTATGGAGGTTTTTTTTAAAAATAATTTTGCACTCTGAATAAATCCCCAGACATCCTTTGTTCCTTAAATAGACTGCTATAATTAAAAATAAGGTGACTTTGCAGAAACACTTAATGTCAATCTATTTTCAATCTGATCAAAAGATTTCGGATTGAAAAGCTATTTAAAAATAAAATATCACATTGCCCGACACTTGTTGGGGCAACGTGATATTCGTCTTATTTTAAGGGCGGATACTCGCCCCCATGTGCTCGTCGGGTTGATCACGTTAACACACGGGTCCGTTCTTCTATCGGGCTATGATGTTGCTGGATAAATAGATGGGAATAGACGGGCGTCGAATAGAAAGACTCTCTTCTCTAAATAACTATTTATTCCACACGAGAGAGAGATCTGGCTACAGGAGGGTCGAATTCCCACAGCCAAGGCTAACCAACGACTCTCCCGACTCCCGCCTCCTGCGCGTCACTACCCAACTGGCAACGGTGCACACACAAAAAGCGATCCATCGGTATGCAGATGCAATGTCTCCGTAGGGCCATAAGAGATGACGCTGTTAAAATAACACATTGCGCCTGAAAAGAGATGGAAGATGTCGCTGTTAATCTGGCGAATTAAATCCAAAATGATTAATAAGCCCATTTGTTTAATATAAAAATTAATCTGAAGGCGAAAGAATTTTATTTATTTAAGAAAATATAAATAAATAAAACACTAAAAAATTTAAATATTATTTTAAAAATATGCCCGAAATAACATTAAGGCCCGATCCCCGTTAATGCCACGATAGTGTGGATAGGGCCAAAAGCATCGAGTGCTTCGTAATTTAGTCTGGATCTGATTTTAGAAGCCAGGCAACTTGCTGCTGAAAATGCACGCTCAGCTTCCACACTAGTTATCGTCATCAGATATTTAAATGCTAGATCGAATTGATGAACGCGTGAGCCCCCATTTTCGTATAACACCATCAATGTGACTGATAAAATTCCTTTCTGCTGAAGACACGGACTGAAGCTCGAAAAATTCCCGATTTCCCGACAAATTATTTTTTTCCGTCGCTGCAGATGAATATTTGTATGCTTTAATACTTTGATGTGATTCGTAATTGTATTACGGAGGAATACAAAAATTCTGAAGCCCGTATCTATTATATTTCATATCGATATTCCCATTATTAGCGTCGATGTGTAGTAAATACATCACCGGTGGGGAAATGTTAATATAAAAATTTGAAAAGCATATATGTACTGTATATATGTATACATAGAATAGACAGTTATTGCCCCTAGGTAGAATGTCTCGATTTAGTAGCCTTAGATTTTTTTTTCAGGCATTAACGTGCTATAATTGAAATTAGGTGGAAAAGTATTAACAAGCTTGAATATTGAGGCGTTAAACTTCAATTGGGATGACCGAACAGGAGATATATGCCATGATAAGCAATTTTATGGCAAGCGAACACTTGTAAATTGAATACTCAAATGCATTAAATTAAAAAAGTCATTAAAAGTCCCGTCGCTTTTATCCCAAATATGCCCATCGTTCTATATCTAGGACGGCATTTCTATATCAAAACAACTTATTCGTGTATTCGCGATTTGGCAGCTTCTTAAATAAGAACTAGCTTAAAGCCAAAATCAATTTTTTAATTAAAAAAACAAACAAAATTATTCATACTTTCCCTGCCAATTATGATAATTTTCGATTATCCGGATTTTCGTTATCCAAATATACTTTCATCCGCAATGAATCCGGATAATCGAGGTTCTACTGTATATATAGAACTTAATCTTTCGATTTGAAATCTCGTCAATGCTTTGACGAGGCTTTTTATAAAACAAAATTGCTGTTACACTCGTAAATAAGTTTAAATGGGTTAATCGATAAAAGATAAATGGAAAGCATTGAACTTGTGTAGAGCTGAATTTTCCCAATGAAATAATATAATCGGCAATATTTTGATTAAATCCAAAGCTCGTTCCGGACGTCATTCGAGTTGATAAATTTATAATAGTATACAAATAAGTTATTCGTTGTTTATGTTGCGTCGGTTTTTCATAAGCTGAAAAGCTTTTAAGGCTGATATGCTCACCATATTCAATTCCTCAAGAAGTAAATTTAAAATTTCGAAAGCGAATATTAACTAAAAACCACCGTAAAAAAATAAATATGATTTAAAATATATGACCAAACAAAAACTTACAATATGACTACAATTGCCTTTTTAACACACAAAAAATACACATCGAATATCGATATGAAATATAATAAATAGGGGTTTTGTTATACAAAGCCATATGGCGTACTAAATACATAGCATCGGAGGGAAAGGTTAAGAGTGCTCTCAATTGCTACACAAAGGAATGAAATCATGCTTTTGGAATTAAATACATTGAAAAACTTGCATCGTGATGTCGTATTGGCGATACACTGACGATATTTTCCACGGTCTAGATCAGTTTTCCCCAATCGGTGGTTAGGATGGTTAGATTTTCCGCCGGGTCTCTCTTGAACTACATTTAAACCTTTTTTGTGCGTTCGGCGGAAAGTCGCATAAAAAAAGCTATGACTTGGTTTTAAAAACCGCATAACTTTGAAACAGCCATATAAAATATATCCAAAATCGCACAAAAAAAGTTAAAATAAAAAACAGGCGAACATTAAGGCAATTAAAAAATAACATTTTTGGTAACATTTAAAAGATTTCTTGCATCATTGGTAATATTTTAAGGATGTTTGACATCTGGTATCTCAAATGCCAGACATTCACTATAGAAATACTAATTATATTAATTACAAACTTTCATCGCTGTATGATAATTTTCGTTGCGATTTTCGATATGACTCAAAATTACTCTCTTTTTTTGGAAGAAATAGTATACCCAGTGTCAATGTTATCATTGTTTTGTGTAGATTTTCTCTTTCCAACATATATAATTCATAATTAGTAAAGATGTCACTAACTCAAAAAAAAAAAAAAATTAAAAAAAATTCAATCAAGACATTTATTTGCCTTATTCACACTTATATCACAGTTTTAATGGTTTTTTAAATAGTTTAAAAATAAATTTTGACATAAATCTGATAGAAAAAATAGAGGAAAAGAGAAAAATAGAGAGAAAAAATGTAAAAAAAAGAAATCATTTCTTTTTAAATTTTAAACTAGAATAAAGTTTATATATCGCGTCCAGGTCAAAAATCCAAAGTCCAAAAAATAAAGTCTAAAATATCTCGATACGAACTCTATGTAATTTTAAAAAAATGCTTTAAAAACCACATAACTTTGAAATCGCACAAAAAAAGTCGCACAAAAAGAGGTTTGAGTGTACTTTTAAATAATAAAAAGTTACGAGACCAGGGCGAAGCAATTCAAGGGTTCTAAAAGTGCGCACTGTTATGAAATATTATAAATTTTATAGAGGTTTTATTATTGACAATGAATTCCGAACGTTCATGCGGTACGCCCTAATACTCGATCACGTACTAAAACCGCAGAAAGATCTCCGAAGCATGTTTTTTGGAAGTTTGGCTTTCGACGTTTGGTCGTAAATACAGATGCATCGAGACAGAAACCGGGAGCGCGTGTTAAAACAATTCTTGTATTTTATAAAAGCCATTAAATAATTTCCAAAAGTGTCAAGGCGTCTGGAATATTAATGAGCGGACGGGCAGAGTCGTTGCGTGACTTCGTGAAAGAATGAAGTTGACCTAAAGCCCTGCAAGGGAATTGAAAAGAATCTCAAATCGAATGGCAGATAAATTGATATTGGAAATTCTATGAATAAATATTTTTTTAATACACCAAACGTCGGAATTAAATTTTCTGATATTTTATCCACAGTCGGCTAAATAGATTACATCGACAATTTCAAAGACAGAAGGTTTCTAGATTTCCCAAAAAACTGTCAAATAATATTATTTATTGTAAGATTATAAATAATATCTACATTAAAAATATTATTTCAAACATGATATTCCCGAAAAAAGAATTTATAGTTTTATGGCTTTGTTATAATAACATCGGTTGATGTTAGTCATTTGGTTAATTAAAAACCATCCCATCCGAAGATGAATTATTGGGTGGGTGAATAAGTCTTCGCCGTTTTCCGCTAAAAGCAATAAAAAAGCAAGTCAATTATAATATTGCCCATTGCTAGCCATTATTACTTTTGCTCATCTTTCTGCTACATGATTAAACCAATCTCTAAATATTTTTTCCACACACTGATTTTAAAGTTAGGTTAGGTTAGTTTAGGTTAGGTGTACTTTTTGGATCTTGTAGGTGGTAATTCAAGGAGTATTTTTCTGGACTATTTCAGGAGAAATTACTGTTTATTTAGTTCCTCCGGGTTCGTATTTTGCGGTGTTGAATTAAGATTGCTTTTGCAAACCACGTAATGAGTTCTTCATTATTTACAACTTTAGCAATAAAATGTGGTCGTTAACTATACCTTTTGATCTAACTGATAAATCTTGGGAATACTTAAATAAATGTTTATTTTAAGCGTCTACAGTTCATTTTGTAATGGTTGTAATCACTTTTTAAATCCGGAACTGAACCGGTTCAAAAAAATCGTTTTAATATGGATTATGATGCACATGTGGCATCATGTGGCCGCCAATGGTCGAACCTGTGATGATGCAACATTAGCATCACCGGCCACAAAAGTGTTAATATGTTTTTGTGTGTTGTGTGTTTGTGTATTCGAAAGTGTTCGCGATAATTTGGTTTAATTTTGTTTTGCGCTCCAACAGCACAAATTAAGGTCTATTTTAGTTTATTCTACGCGACAAATGAATTTAAATATTTTAATGTGAATATATTTTAATAATAAGATACAACTTTATATTTATAAATGAAGAATTCAAGAATTATGTAAACCGCAACAGCAAATACAGATAAACTTTTTTTGTGCGGTAGATACGTTCCGCGGAAAATCGCACAAAAAAAGCTCTCATTTACATAGAAAAAGTGAAGATGCGATTCATGGATTTCAAAAACCGCATAACTTTGAAACAGCTATATAAAATATATCCAAAATCGCATAAAAAAAGTTAATTAAAAATCAGGAAAACAATAAGGCAATTATAAAATAACATTTTTGGTAACATTTGAAGGACGTCTTGCATCATTGGTTAAATTATAAGGATGTCTGATATTTGGCATCTCAAATACTAATTATTTTAATTACAAACTATCATCGCTCAAAAAACGCGTAACTCAAAAAAATCAATTTCCAAATGGCGATTGTTTAAAAAAAATTAGGTTAAGTCATTTTTTGTCCTTATTTTGTCACAGTTTTCATTTATTTTTTTTAAATAGTTAAAAAATAAATTTTGACATAAATCTGGTAGAAATTATAGATGGTTGTATAGAAAAGATTCTTACTCAGTTTGAAGTAAATTAATTAATTAAAACGCAGTTCGAGTAAAACGCGTTAAAAGATTTCATTATGGTAGGACCGGCCAAGTTGCCGTCTCACTAAAATAGCTATAACTCCGTAAATAGTTGGAATTTTGGAAATTATTTTGGAGAATATATATTTAAAAGTCAAAATATTGGAAAGATATAAAAAAAAATTTTTTCGAGTTTTTTTCATAGATAATAAAGTGGATGGTTGTAAAAACCGCATAACTTTGAAATCGCATAAAAAGAGGTTTGAGTGTATACGATTTTTTTTTTCATTTAAAAATATATATTTATATTATATGTTATATATTATACTTTTGGTTCTAATTATTAATCATTCATATTGTATATATTGGTTACATGATATCTCTAAAATAAATGCTATAGGAAATCTCAAAAAAATATATTTTTTACATTAGAAAATATTTTTTGATTGTACAAAAAATCGTTAATTTTCTATATTTATGTATTTGAGGACCGGACTCGATATCGCCGGAGATCGGCTGTTTTCAACCCCTGTCTTAGATTGCAACACATCACTCAATAAGTTTATAGGACTCATTTCACTTTAAACTTTTTTCTTCTTCGTTTGGAGTCGTTTTTTCGCAATGTCTTCCAAAAAAAAAATGTTGAAAGCTGGGAATCCCAAATTGGGTACATAATACGACTACCAAATCTATACTATTCCAGTTCTATTAAGTCCAGCATGACAGAGCGAGTTAATGACGGAGGGAGTCAGTGTCATTATAAATCAATAAAAATGCCTCAATGTTAATAGGGGGTCAGGGGCATTCAACATTTTTATCAGTTATCTGACCGCTCGGGTTAAAATTTAAATTAGCGCCGTAAGCCGCGGCAATTAATGACGGCTTGTGAAATCAACAGAAATATTTTTAGTTCGATTCTATGATAATGCTTAACCCTTTGCGAGTCTTAAAAAAATAGTCCTATAGATTTTTGGTCAAATTTTCGGTAAAAAAATTATTGAAAAAATTGTTTTCGTTTCGTAATGAGAGTTCGTAATCGTTTTGTAGACATGTTCGGGTATGGCGTCCGATCGCGAGGCGTCCATTCGTCATGTCAGCGGTCCGAAAAACTGACCGGTTGAACTCACACACATCTTGTGATCAATCCGTCCTTTTTTTAATGCCTTTTTTCGCATTTTCAGGGATAAATGCGTACCTGGGATCTTCCATGATCCATACGATCACGGAAGCCTTTTTGTTTTAAGTTATAAATTGATTAATAATTATGTTACATTTTGATAAGTGTATCCACATTTTTTCTACTTGCAGTTCAACGGGCATATTTAAACTTAAAAGCTTGCTCCGAAATTCCGCCTGCTCAACAAATGTGACCCACAATCACATGTGATCCTTCATTTGGCAAATAAAGAAAAAATATTACTCATGCACAGTTATGATTATCACTTGCGATACGGAGCTTTTAAATCTGTCAATCATTCGCCTACATCAAGAGCGATTATCTCACACGGATCGGATGTATCATTCTCTCCTAATAGGGTACGAGCAAAAATAAAAACGGTTCTGAACAGCTGATATCAATCAATGGAGTCGTAAATTGAAATGTCATTGCCCGGGTCAAATTTTAAAGAAAATTTAAATAATCGAAAGAGCACGCTCGTGTAATTTGAATTCCGACAATCGAAGGGAGAATCTGGTGTCTTTGAGGTCAATTGGTTAAATGAAGCGCCGCATGAAAGGGGTTGGATCTGTTTGAGTGTTTAGAGTACAATTCAATATTGCGTAAAGAAATTAGCTTTGGCGTTTCGAGAGAGAGTCCAAAATTTGAAGAATGTCCCCACATTATAACTTAATTCCAGAAATGACATCAAGTCTCAAAATTGAAAAGACCGAAAACTGACAAAAAACGGTTTAAGTGTATACATAAGCTCGATTTCGTTGCATCTGTTAGACATTCAGCTTTGATGTTAAAACCGCTTCGATTTATTATGATTATATCGTTTTGATATATTGACATAATGTGTCGGCCTTTAAGTTCATTTGATTCATGTCACATCATAATTTTTTAATGACATCAATGTATTCCTTGAGATTATTTGGCTCACGTCATTCCTTAGAATATATTCCGTCTCCTATCAAACGATAGTCGATTTGCAGTTAGCTTTAGTTCAAATCAATGGTCTTAGTTTAGCTTATATGCTTTAAGAAAATCTCGTCTTTCAAATCAGTCCTTCTTTGCTGTTGAATTCTTCTCGTCGACGTTTAGGCAATCGTGGGTCATCGAAAGAAGCTCGCGTTGCATAATCTCAGTCTACTTGTGGAATCAAGAGCTGACTGACCTACGCCGAAGGTGCATGAAGGCCAGGAAAAGAGTCAATAGAGCTGGGACCGAGGACGCCTTCCTCATCTACAAGGCTGCCAGGAGGGAGTTTCGCACTGCTATCAAGAGAAGAAGGGAGAAGTGCTGGAGTGACTTATGCGAGATTATTTTATAGGGATCCTTAGGGTTTGTCGATGTATCGATCAGTTCCTTGACGACTCCACGAATTTACAGACCACGGTAGACGCGCTTTCCCAATGAGCAAGATGCGGTGCTGATACTGCTTCTGGAGAGGACAGAGAGGAGCAGAATATAGCCGTCACCAAGGAGGAGCTGAGGGCGGCAAGGTCTTTCAAAGGAGGTGGGAAGACGCTGGGTTTAAGCGGAGTTCCCAACGAGGTTCGGTTTGCAGTCCACATTGAGAAGGTGGCAGCGAAAACAAGCAAAACTTTGGAGCAGCTCACCCGAGGAAACTCCTGCTATCAGTCGTGCTCTCCTTGATGTTATATGCGTAGCCACCTATAGGCGGAAGATGAGAAAGAGTGGAGTGAAAAAGATTGGAGTGATACGGACGCCTTATCACATGATTTCTGAATGCGAAGTATGAGAGGAAGAGTGGAGAATTTTCGGCGCCTCCAAGGGTGACGTACGAGTAACCGGGCAGATAAAATGAGGTGAACGAATATCGAACAGAAAGACTGCTTTGATAACCTCTTTATTATGCACGAGATTGAGATCTGGCTGCGGGAAGGATGTCATCCTGCAGTCAAGGCTATCCGACGACTCCTCCCGCTTCCTACGCGTCAGAACCCAACCGGCAACGTCGATGTGAGATAAAATTTGAAGTTTTGACGAGGACGATATGCATAGACTTATCTGGCGCAATAAGTAGATATTATCTGCTTGACGGTATTTGACGGTAGCTGTGCGTCAATGTGTTAAATGAGATTATCTCGAAACTGCATTTTTAAAAACAGCCTAAGTTGGGGCTTAAAAAGTTTTTGATCGTTTCGACAGAAAATAGGACATCACAGATCGACCGATCGACGATATCCACAGACAATAATCCACAACACGATAACTGTCCAGAGGGAGATGACAGTTGGTGCAAGTGGCAGAAGGCTAAAGCTCGCCATCCAATTTAGCGCAGTTTGACCGATTTAAATTAAATTTAGCATAGATATGTATACAATTCTGATCCGAATTTAGATATCCTCTTTCTTAGAATTTAAATATCCAGCATTCGGATTTTGAAGAACAATTATTATTTTCGACGGATAATTGTGTTAAGTGATATGGGAACACAGCTCTCGGTCATCTTGGACACTTCAACGACATGCGGCAATTCATCTTTATTAGTTTTGCTGCGACTTTTTTTAATTTCTGGACTAGGGCTTATGTGATTGTAGAGCCCAATAAAATAGAGCACTTAAAGCCCCTCGACATAATTATAATTAAGCTTTCTTTAATCAGTTCCAACGTCACAAACAAGCGACCTTCCGTCTACTGATATGAACGTAAAACTACTCAGTGCTTAAATTATTGCTTCCCCATTTTAAAATGAGAAACCATGATAGTCCATGGACTACAAAAAATGCCTTTAAAGTCTCACCTCTCCTCAACTTCGCGAAGCGCAGCTTCTCCTCGTCGGCCCATAACTTTGCGATTTTTTTTTTATATTGACCTAAATTTTACTGAACGTATTCTTAAACATTGGTTCTTTCCGTTACATGAAGAAGAAAAACAAAAATATTTTTTGAATCAACAACGTAAAAACGTCTCTTAAGTTTCCTATTTTCCTCCTATGATCCTCGTGTTTTGTTTAACTTATTTCTTCCTTTTTTTTTCTCTGTAGGAGATGAATCTTCCATTAGACACCCTGGGTTTGATCCCAGGGTAGTGTCAGGTAGTCTGGCCTTAAGTAGCTGGCCCTATTCTAGCGTTGGAGAGCCACTCTGCGTCTCTCTCCCACTGCCTTCTTTGGCACTCATGATTTCTTCAACGAAATCTCGCCAAAGGTCCCAGTTTTCCTTGCTCACCATCATGCTGTGGACCATGTTCTCAGCAATGAGCTCGGCTATCCCGAGTGCTTGTTTCAGCGTGTTCCCTGGGGTTTAAGACGCTCTTTGTCGAATTCAGAAGGTCTTCCGCCATTTTTGAACATTGCAAAGCAATTCTGTGCTGACACCTTTTTCGTATACATTGCAAATGTCCCGGGCTGCATTAGCAGCTTTTTGGCCTTGATAAAAAGTGAAGAATAGTAAGTATCGAAATTGTTGCTTTTACCTCCTGGATATTCCATTTTTAAGATTAAAAGGTAATAAAAAATTAAATTATTCAAAAAGACGATTAACATAGATTTGTAGAACAGAAAGTTCTACAAAGCTCTATCGAATAAATATTATATACTTTGCCAAAGGCAAAAAAAAAGTTGTATAACAAAAAATATAAAAACGCTACGAACTTATTCCCCAGCCTAATATATCTTTGGAATGTCTAGAATAGGGATCCCAAATATTCGTAAAGTCAATTATTCGAATAAAAAATATAAAATTGGTAAAGGATTCGAATATTTTATATATTTATATAATAAATATTTTTTTTTCTACCTGTATCCGATATTTCGAACCTCCTGTCGGATTCGTGCTCGCGGATCGAGCCAATCCATGTCCTTCTAGTCAAACGTGATTTTCTTGGAAATGAGCAATTTTGCAATGAGCAATGAGCCGATCGGAACAATTCTAGGAATTATAATATTTTATTGATTTTTTTTTGTAAAGAAGTGTGCCGTGTTTTCCAATCAGTCAAAGAAAGTGATTGAAAGGATCGCGAGAACTGTTAGAAGGCTAAAATTGAGCCGCTTGGAAATGTTTTCTTCGTTGATAAATTCAAATACATAACATTAGTGTAGTTTTGACACTAAAATAAGTAGAAGAAATTGGCACGACAAGTCTCCGATGGCTATTTGAAAAAAAAAAAAAAATACATCTGTAGCGTGGGCGTTTTATCATCCCCACGTAGTAGCGCTGTTAATCTGAGCAGATTTAATTCGCCAGATTAACAGCGACATCTTCCGTCTCTCTTCAGGTGCAATGTGCTATTTTAACAGCGCCATCTCTTGTGGCCCTACGGAGACATTGCACCTGCTTACCGACCGATCGCTTCTTGCGCGTGCACCGTTGCCGGTTGGAGAGTGACGTTGAAGTGAAGTGGAAGTTTCAATGAACACAGCGCATATTAAGCCATGAAATACCTAAATCAGAGATAGAATTCCAGTGTTCGACTTTTGATCATCCCCGGTTCATTTAACTGTGGTTCAATCATGATATATGGCTGATGGAGAAGGGCCTATCGAGCGAATTAAAAATGGGATAGATGATTTATACGATTCATGTTTACGAGTATGATTGCCGTTATCGAAACACAAGTGGGAGCAATTATAGACTTATTTGGAGAACAGAAGGCCAATGCCTAGAAGAAATGCAATGATTTATGCTAATTACTCCAATTTATGAAGGCACCTTACACTGCCATGCATTCATACGAAATAAGATATGTGTGGGCAAACGAGATCTGGATGCATGAACGTACATATATTCCATAGACTTGGATTCAGTAGTGAATATATATGTTAGGGAAAAAACTATAAAATGTCTTTTGGTAGTATTTCTATACATCATTGATATACCATCATTAGACTTCAAAATATATACAAGAATAGGGCAAGTTCAGAATCACGGACCGCATCTCAAATTACAGGTACTTCTCGATTTAAGACCGAGATGGGTTCCTAGAATTTAATTTAAAAAATTAATCTTTGTTTGTTCGTATTTAATGCGTTGCCATATCGTTCAACCGATTGCGATAATACTTTGTGTATTATAGAAAATTTAAAACATCCACTTCTGACACTAATGAAATGCCGGATATCAGGCATTGTTTATAATGGGCATTTATAATCACCGGCACATGGACCAAATATCTAATCAAATATTCAATCTCATCTAAATCGCACTCTCTAACAAATACGTATCTTCTTGAGGGAATCGATTTAGTTTTCACTGTAGCTCCCTCAATTGTTCACTGTTGTAGAACTTTCACATAATGATCCCTGTTAAGTGAATAAATTATTTTTGTTTGACTTTTAAGTTTAGAATATTCTCGTTTAACTGCAACTGGGACATAATACATATATAAGTGTATAGCTGTGAGTGTGTAAATACTGGAATGGTTTTGTATGATTCAGTTGACCTGCTGGACCTTGATATGTGAAGTGCAGACAGCTTTTCAGCGATTGTGTGGGTTGCTGTTAATCATACTGAAACGTCCGCAAATCACCAGATTGAAGATTTTGAAGAGTTATTTTCTGATTATATTGGGTTGGGGAATAAGTTCGTAGCGTTTTTATCAAAAACTTTTATTCAAACAAAAATCAATAGTTTTAGCAATAAATTAATTAATTATGTACTCGGCCAATTTGTCGATGCTGTTCCGCCAAAAATCGCCCAGTCTGGTATCAAGGAATTTGTTGAGCCAGTTTTTAAGGTCGTCTTCATGGTTCGACAGGGAGCAGAAAAGATGGTGATCCGTCGGTGTAATGTCTGGAAAAAACGGCGGATGCTGAAGGACCTCCCATTCGAGCTCTTGGAGTGCGGCTCTGACGACTTGTGCCACATGAGACCTGTCGTTGTTGTGAAGGAGTGAGGTTTGGATCTGTCGATGGGACATTTTCAGTTCAATAGTCTCTTTCACGCGGTGAAGCTGAGCTTTGTAAAGCAAGTATTTCTTTCGAGCATATCCCAATGCACCATGGTCTCTCTGTCCCACCAAACGCAGCTCATGGCCTTCTTTGGATGGAGTTCAGGCTTGACTCTCGGCTTTGGCGTATCTCCTGGAGCCACCCAATTCCTTTATTTGCTTAATGTTTATGTATAGGCACCATTTCTCGGTACAAAAAGCGCTGTTTATGACCGCGTGTAGCTCGATGGCGGGCGAGATGTTGAGAAGCAATGTAAAGGTGATTTTCTTTGTTGTTTTCGTTAAGCTCTTGAGGCACCCAGACTCCCAATTTTTCGGCAAATCCCATTGAATGAAGATGATTGAGAATCGTTTTATGATCGCAATTCATTTATCGGCACAATTAACGACTTGTTTGGCGATCGTCCTCCATCAAAAGTGCTTTAAGACGCTCTTCGTCGAATTCAGAAGGTCTATCGTCAACATCAAAACCGCCATTTTTGAACATTGCAAACCAATTCTGTGTTATGACACCTTTTTCGTATACATTGCAAATGTCCCGGGCTGCATTAGCAGCTTTTTGACCTTGACAAAAAGTGAAGAATAGTAAGTATCGAAATTGTTGCTTTTACCTCCTGGATATTGCATTTTTAAGATTAAAAGGTAATAAAAAATTAAATTATTCAAAAAGACGATTAACACAGATTTGTAGAACACAAAGTTCTACAAAGCTCTATCGAATGAATATTATATACTTTGCCAAAAGGCAAAAAAAAGTTGTAAAACAAAAAATATAAAAACGCTACGAACTTATTCCCCAGCCTAATATATCTTTGGAATGTCTAGAATAGGGGTCCCAAATTGGTAAAGCATTTAAATATTCTAATCTAGTCAAACGTGATTTTCTTGGAAATGAGCAATTTTGAATTTCTCGGAAATGAATAGCGTGAAATTATTGAAGGCTAAAATTGAGCCGCTTGGAAGTGTTTTCTTCGTTGTTAAATTCAAGTACATAACATTATGGCTTGTTCACACGTAGCGTCAAATACATCTTAACACGTTCCACGCCCAAATTCAATAGTCGGTGCGTAAACAGAAGAGATAGCGATGCAAAATTGAAATGCACGGGATAAACATGGACAATATATGGCGCATCTTCTCTCGGGTGTTGTTTTATCTTAGATCGACAAGCTTGACTCTACTATTAGTTAAATTAACAAAAAAAAAGTGAAGATAAGCAAGTGCGAAGAGACAAGGGTAGGAATGCAAGTTTCGAGGTCGATCTCGAAAGATATTTAGACAGTTGTCCATCTTAAAGTCATTTAAGAAAGACGTTCGTAAAGTTAACATTTGTAAATCGTAGAAATATGTAACAGGGAGACGCTGGATTCGCTTTTTGGAGACTGTTTGACTGACTGACAAATTCTCGATCTCCGGGAAGCGAAAAAAAATGCAAAAAAAGTCGCAAGATGTTGTCCTAATCGTCCAAAATCACCTCATATGTGTTTGAATTGTTTCAATGAATAGGTGGTAACATGTTATATTTTATTTTAAACATAATTTTATAACATTTAAACATATTTTATATGTATATTTTAGTTATTTTAATTTTATGCCTTTATATGTTATATATAAACATATATTTATTATATTCTGTTTATTTAATATTTTCTGTGTATGTGCTAATTCCATTGAATAGAAAATAAATAACTTGTTAATTCGTATTTAAATGGAGGAAGAAAACGTCCGAAAGAAATCCGCTCCGCGTCCACCATATACGGTGGACGTGGCACGGAACGCGTTAAAATAAAATAAAGGCAGAAAAGTAGTGACCATAAGTTAATTCGGGACTGTTTTTTGGCTAGGGCTGCCAACTCTGTCCCGCCGTGACATAGAACACTTTAAAATGAATCTACAGGCAGGACCTTTCCAAACAAAATGCGAAAAAATAGTATTAAGAATTTTACATACTGCGTAAAAGTGAAACTACATATTTCTAGGGTCGAGAAAGTCCCTTGAAATACACGGTACATAGAAAACACTCATCTGCTCTAATCATCGAGGTGCACAAACGACATCAGTACTATTGACTTACAATTACTCACCGGAATTCAGATTTAATACGTAAAATAGATTTAATTTTGATTGAAAATTCGAGTAACGTGAAATACGCATATTATATTGGCCAAAGATGAGAGTTTAAAGTTGCACCGACAATAAGTATCATCTGATATTTTTGAAAATGTAAACATGCTCAATGTCTCTTCAAAAAACCGGTGATATTCTAACAATGGCTGAGCAAGTAGCCGTATTTCGTAACAAAATCGTGATGCAAATAATTCAGAAATGTTTCCATCGTTGTGTGATTTTGATTCCGAAAATAAAATAAATGCGAAACAAATTAAAAATCTTATATCAACACGTTTTACAAATTTGTTTCAATGAACCCATTTGCTGAATATCACCTTTCGAGTTATTATAAAGATACTAAACATTGGCAGAGATAGATTCTTTCGATACTAATAAGCAAATACAATGGCATTGCCCATTGTAAGGGAACAACTCAATTTTCTATTTAATATTATTGGGTATGTATTCATTCACATTAAATTATTATTACGCCGATTCGATTTGCGCGGGGTTTTGTAGAAAGTTTGTAGTTTTTTTAAATTATTTTTGGATGAATATATGAATCCTTATCTATGAATAAATTACCATAATTCTCAGATGTTTAGTGACAATAAATGCTTTTTTTGATTTATTTTTAGTATTTAGCTGTGTAACATGCGATATACTTTTCGAAAAAAAATCGCTGTAAATGTGTGGGATTTCGAGCTAAAACTTTTCCATACTCAGCGGAGCCTTAGTATTAATATTGCGCCGATAGTGTCCCAGGTTTTATGACGAATGCTGTTCCTACTCGTCATTTTGTTATGATCTTTTAGCCAATGAGAGGCGTCGTTTTGAGAGACACTTGACGAGGTGTTATATGAAAAGGGTTGACAATTGAAGATAGACGGATTCAAGAGGTCTACTTTGGAATTAAATAAACGCTACGAACTTATTCCCCAACCTAATATATCTTTGGAATGTTTAGAATAGGGGTCCCAAATATTGAAAGTGCAATGTGTTATTTTAACAGCGCCATCTCTTGTGGCCCTGCGGAGACATTGCACCTGCATACCGACCGATCGCTTCTTGTGCGTGCACCGTTGCCGGTTGGAGAGTGACGCGCAGGAGGCGGGAGTCGGGTGAGTCATCGGTTAGCCTTGAATGCGGGAGATCGTCCCTCTTGCAGCCAAATCTCTCGCTCTCTCTCGTGTGAAATAAATTTTTAATTAGAGAAGAATCCGTCTCTATGCCCATCCATTCATCCAGCAACATTACAGCCCGATAGAAGAACGGACCGATCATGCAATGATATCCTGTTACTGAAGGCTCATTCAAATAAAATCCTGAAATATCGGTCGTAAAATAAGGTTCGAAGATTTGTTTTGATGACATAGTGATTGTTGTGAGAAGCAGACTTGGTGCTGATGTCATATGTGACCAACAGGATATTTAGCGACAATTATTTTTAGAGTGCTCGTGAACACGTTCCTTCTAACTAATTTTCGCAATAAAATTGCTAATTCTAAATCAGGACTAACATATTACTTCCATGACTAATCCACTCTTCGAATTGCAGGCCACGCTCGAAGTCCCAAGCCAAGATTAACAATGATGGCCATCAAGGTGTATTTATTTTCAGTTTATGACCCGATGGTGTTTATTCGATGAACTCCTTCGCATTTCAATCGGATCATGTTCGTTTATTTACCCAAAGATGAGTCTCAAACGATTCGTTGTGACCGCGAATCACATGATTTGATGTGATTATTGCGACTGAGCATCACCTGATTGTGTACAACCGACCGCAAAAATAGCAAACTATAAAAAACTAATCTTGGTGTATCGTAAAGCTGAATGTATATTTAGCCATTTGAAATACGAGTATACACGATGGTTTATATCGAAAAGAAATAAAACATGATTAGAACGATAACTAATAACATAGGCAGAAAATTCCAGAAAAACCGCGTAAAAATATCCATACACCGAGATAATCTTCAATAAAATCATGAAAAAGATGATTGTGTCTCAATGATTCCTACTGATATGTCATTCGAATTGAAACGTGTGCAGTTTTCGTTGCAAGTATCAACAAAGCACAGGGACACACAGGGTATGCGTGCATGCTTCTCACATGGATAGCTGTATATGGGCTGCTCGCGCCCTTCTTATTTATCACAGGACGGTACGCATCATATGGAAATAAATTGCGTATCCAAAACCACTTCGATTACGAATCACTTCAAATTTCGGCATCTGAATTGCGAGAAAAGCGATAAAAAAACGAAGAAACCCCGCAATCGATGGCATTAGCATACCTAGAACATGGCTATCAATTTTATCCAAAATTTAATCGCAGATTGGCAGCACTGGACGGAGGATGCTCACGAGGAGCATCACTAAGGCGCCGGCAGATATTCCGCGTCCATGAGCCCGACAGGAGACTCGAAATATCCGAAAGATATATATTTGAAATCTTAATGTACCTCTCAAATAATTACCAATAGTAAATAGTAATTAAATATAAATAAAATCATTCCAATGAATTAAAATACAAACATTGCAATCCCTGCCGGGTACTCGTCAGTAAAAAATAATAATTTAAAATTATATCATAAAGTCTTGCAATATGCAAGAAAAAACCTCGCTTGCTGATTAGCCAAAAACATGTTCCAAATTCAGTCTTAATGTTTGTTAACTGTATAAGTCTGATGTCATGGATTCATTATTTGACAGCAATTTTAAATGAACAATAAATTCAAATTTCCACCAGGGACATAACTGCTTTTGTTATACGTAATTAGCTCTGATTAGTTTTTTTTGTTACACCGTCGTAATTGCTTGAAACGCCAGTTTGTGCAGCACCCGATGCACAAATTTCGACACATACGTCGAAAACAATCAAAAACATAATTGGGTCGACCATAATATAAGTTGTATATTAAATACAAGCAAATTTATCTGCTTAATCTATTAACAAAGCGATGTCCTATATATAGGACGATGGGTATATTTGAATATAGTAGGTTATTCCAAATGGTTTTAATTGTTATGTATCCACCTCTCCAAGTATTTCTTCTTAAACTATGATCAGCTAATTAAATAAAGTAAAAAGCATAGATCGCCAACTATTGAAACCATTATTCTACCTTTTTACACTCGATTGACTGGCCAGTCCCAAGGAAGATATTGTTTTTATAATCTTATCTATGCGAAACATGAAATCACAAATTATGCTCGGAAAATTCTTGTTTTTTCGATATTCATATGGGAACTTTTCCATGATTGTTTTGAAACATATTAAATCAATGATTGTACAAAATTCCGGATAATCGAAAATAATCATAATTGACGGGGAAAGTATGAATAAATTTTATTTGTCTAGATTTACAGACATAAACACATATAATCAATTATTTACTCGTCAAAGATTTCTCGTTAAACAGAAATCAAAAATGAAAATATTTTTTGATTTTTCATATGTGTAGGCGGTCAACTAAGCTATAAAAATGTATAACATTAAAAATTCTGAGTCTATATAAATAAAGCAAACGCATAGGGATTCCGTGTCGAAACGTCCCGGGACAAAAGTCCCGGGACTTTTTTGCTGTATCGAGTCCCGGGACTTTCAACGAAAAAAGTCCCGGGACTCTGGGACTCTGAGAAAGATTTTGTGATTTAAAATGTGTCTAATATATTGTACATTTTAATAATGAAAATACATTTTTATGCCCCCGAAACCCTCAAAATTCGTCGAAATGTATTGAATGAAAGCAGGTATAACAGGGTACAAGGCAAAAAAAAATGCACAATGGAACGGATGGTTGCTCTAAATCAGTGGTTCCTAACCTGGGGGGAATTACCCCCCGAGGGGTAAAACGGCTTTTCTGCGGGGGTAATGACAATATTCATTTTCAGTATGTAGATAATAATAAAATGACAGATAAGCGTCATATGGCTTGCACTCTCTTCCAAGAAGTCTCTCACTGTGTTCTAAGGCCTTTCTAGTAATCCTTCTCGTAAGGAGAGAGATGAAGAGACGAGAGACGGAGATGATACAGTTTCAACTTACTCGAGCACTAATTTGCACTTTCGCATTTGTGACAGTATTTAAAGTGAAATGACTTCTGCTTCTGGAAAAAAGCGCTTGTATAAAGAAGCATTTCTATGTGGAAAATATGGAAAAGCCTCAGTGTGTTATATGTAATAAAGTTCTTGGTACAGAGAACATGAAACCGAGCAAACTTAAAAAACATTTCGAGAATATTCACAAGGAGTTGGCAGGTAAAGAATTCAATTTTTGATTTCTTAAAAAAAAGAGTGTTCGCAATTGGACTAAACCAAAAATTAAAAAAAAACCTTGCAAATACAAAACAATTTCAATTTTCACACTAACCATCATTAAATTAATGAAGGAAGTATGTTAAAATTGTAATTTCCTATAGTTTTGTGCAATTTCATGATAAATAAAGGCTATTTGTATGTATTATATATTGTTTTCTTCACAAAATTTTAAAGGGGGGTAAAATCAGTTTTCCTGAGAGGTTATAGGGGTAACGAGACTAAAAAGGTTAGGAAACACTGCTCTAAATGTTTCTCGGTAATCGCAACAGCTGGGATGGATTGATTCATAGAAAAAATCCGGAGTAAATGAAAGATCAATGTTATTTTAAATACAATATCATATTATCTTCTAGCTTGGAGCTAGCTCGTGCTGTTCTGATTCCAGTAAATATTTCAAAGGTTATTATAATTTATTTTATACCAGCGAATACCCGGCATGCGTTGCAATACCACACCTATTGATTGATTTGTTATGTGTGAAGATGAAGAATTATTGATTTTTTTAGGCATATGTTGGATGTGGTTGCTTAGCAACACGCGCTTAGTTCGAAAGCTACGCGATGTATTGCTGTGGGACTGAGAGGTTAGGATGCGTGCGCTCTCCCTCACTTCGTATAGCGACTGGCGAGCCGCCGAGCACGGTCTAGAACCGCCGAACGGACAAAAATCACGACAAACGAACAAATATCCAGACGCGAGACATTGATTTATATATATATATATATATATATATATATAGATATATATATATAGATATCTCGTATTAAAAAATTAGCACCGTTTTTTTAATATATATTTTATCATTATTGTAGTCCATAATGGAAAGAAGTCAATCGGAAGTATGGAAACATTACAAAAACACTACAAAAAAGGAGATGAGTCCAATGCACCAAATCACATGCAAAGGATCAAACACAACTGAACTAGCGAGACATCTTGAAAGGGTACATCGAATGTTTTTGAATAAAAATATCGAAGAAGACATCACCGATGCGGAATGTTCAAATAGTGCGAACAGAATCAAAATTATTTCAACCACCAATAATAAATTTTATGAAGAGGAAAACATTTTTTAGAAATCGCCCTGTCGTCAATGAACTTTGCATAAATCATGCTATGTATCTAGCTGTAATCGAAACATTTTATCAGAAAATTTATCAAACAGAAACAGAAGAAGATTTAGATTATTCCAATAAAGATGAACAAAAACATTAAAGAAAGTGATTCCAAAAATGGTAATTCAGAAACAGGGTCGTAACGGGTGCAACAGGACTTGGGGCGCAAAACGCAGTCGAATCAACATTGATTAACTCTGTCCATTTCTGTAGTACACACTAAGTTGTCTAATGCCTCTTTTCTTCGTTGTCGTTATGTTCGGGTATGGCATCCGATTGCGAACCGCTCATTCAGCGATCCAAAAAGCGGACCGATTGAGCATACAAACCTTATGGTCACTTCGTCTTCTTTTAGGGCGTTTTACGATATTTTCGTTGATAAATACGTACCCCATATGATCAATTCCATAGGACTAATTTACATAGGTTGCTAGTGCCAAATGAAGTTGTGAGCGAGACTAGCCTTCCTCTTACCCATAAAACTTACTTAGAGACCACTCGAAGTTGAGAATGCGCGTATCCTTGCGAACATATTTATTAGATTCGGTTTTACACCTTGCTGTGCGCTTTTGTTGAGCAGGCTGGTGATATACTGATTGAATACATCTAAATATTTGAATTAAATCAACATTTTCTTGGATCTTAAGCCGCTCATTCGTCATATCAGCGGTCCGAAAAGCGGACCGATTGAGCATATAAACCCTATGGCCACTCCGTTCCCGTTTTAGGGATTTTTGCGGCATTTTCTATATTCTGTGCAATCGCGGAAGTGACGAAGCGTTTAGACCCTTTCTATCATAGTATTTTTTTTACAACAGTAGTCGCCATCTATGCGTTAGGTCAGGTAATTTTGAGGACTGTCTTTGTATATTATTTTAAAACGTACATTATAATTGTATTTAATATGTTGCATTTAGAATGGTATTAGTTAAACTTAAAAAAAAATTGGATTGGTAAATAGTTATATGTGTTACATACATATGTAACACATATAACTATTTACTTTAAAAAAAATCTATACACAATTAAAGAAAAAAAATAAAAGTCACGAGTCCCGGGAAGTCCCGTGACTATGAAATTATCGCGTCTCGTGTCCCGGGACTTTGAAAAAGCCGAGACTTCAGAATCCCTACTGCTGAAAAAACAGCGAATATTTAACAATGCAATATATTTCAACGATTCTTTCCGTATGAACTGACCTCACATAATACGACGTTGAAATGATCATATAGGGCGTATCTGTATTTAATTTTTCTAAAGACCTATATCATTATATATCCATAATCATGGGATCAATCTCGATGATTAAAGGGTCGAGCAGTGATATCACAGGGTTTATAAATACAAGATCACGATGCTCCAACCTCTCACAGTGATTAATCACCACGATAAAGACTTATGTATCAAAGTGTTATCACAATGTATTGCCCTGTGTGTCGAGTGTAAATACAAACCACATACATGTACATAAGTGGTTAATAATAACAGTGTAGAAGAGTACAGCATTTTAACGACCAGGTCTTATAGTGGAGCTCTGTAAAAATCTCGTTGGACAACTTATCATGGCGTGGGTGATGTTGACGCCGAAGCGCTGTATTAATTAATATTTTTTCCAGTTTGTTAGTAGAAGATATCGAAAATAGTTCAATATAAACAATGTCGATGATGCATTCGATTAGGATTTTCGTTATAAATAATAGTAGGTCAGATTTCCGGGCCCATGCGTGGAAGTACTTGGACGCGTTCGGAACATAATCTGGTTATACTGATAAATTAAAATCAAAACAAGTTTAATGAGAGCTTTCACTGGCTAAAGGAGCTTATTGATGATTTCAATATCAAAGCCTAAAAATTATTATAATCTATTGTATGGAACTACATATACAGGTTGTTTTGCACATGGACCGATAATTTTTTTGAGGGTTGGGGAGTGTTTTGTTAAGTTTATTTTCCATCCGATGGTGCAAAATACTATAGTACTAAAATTCCTTTCTGCTGAGACACGGACTAAAATTTGCAAAATTCCCGATTCCCTGACAAATTATTTATTTCTGTCACCGCCGATAAATACTGATATACTATAATAATTAGATGTGATTCGTAATTATATTACGGAGGAATACAAAAATTCTGAACCCTGTATCTATTATATTTCATATCGATATTCCCATTATTAGAATCGAAGTGTAGTAAATACATCACCGGTAGCTCGACAATTAGTAGTTACGCCAATGTTTTCAAGCATCCAGATTTCGGCGGAAATGTCTCGATTTAGTAGCCTTAATCGTGCTGGTGTGGTATACGATTTTTGTTGGAAAAAAATTTAAATACTGAGTTTTTCGGGAGCACCTAAAACTGTCTGGGGTCCCGGGATTGAACTCCCTATCTAAGAATGAGTTG
Source organism: Stenopsyche tienmushanensis (assembly GCA_008973525.1). NCBI lineage: Eukaryota > Metazoa > Arthropoda > Insecta > Trichoptera > Stenopsychidae > Stenopsyche > Stenopsyche tienmushanensis. The sequence continues at coordinate 83,266 of WACJ01000461.1, forward strand.
TAATTAAGTAATTTATTAGGCGGCAGTAATTTAATCGATAATTTGAACTCAGACTTTATAGCAAGAATTCAGTGTACAGCCAATATCATTGCCTTTATGTCAAGCAGAAAAGCAGAATACCCAACATTCAATGTATCTTAATTATAGCATCATAAGAAGTCGTTTATGATACCTTGTCTTACATTTTATAACAAAACAACCATTCTTATCTAATCTAGGCATTTCCTTCATCAACAGCATCATATTTTACTCTTTCTGTAACATGCTTGCAACATACGTTTGTCATTTTGTGATAATATGTCAACGACAACTTGACAAATGGCATTCGGTTCAAATTAACAACATGTGGGTGATGCTTTGCTAAGCACTCAAATGTTGCGTGTGTTAAAAAAAATCGACGGTTAGTTGTAAGGTAATAAAAATCGATATTAATAATAGTTATTTAATCCCACTCTTTTCTTTGTAGAGACAGTATGGTATTTAAATACACAGGAAACAATAATTTGATTGGCAAGTCATTAATAATGGTAGGGTTTGATTTGAACAAAATGTATAGGCTTGTATATTGTGTTTTTTGGATGTTATGCTTAACACGCTCGTCGCCAACCGTGAATCGGTGATGTTTCTCACGGGGCCCAAATATGTACAATAGTCGGAGCGTAAACAGAAGGAATAGCGATGCGATATTATAACGCATACACGGACGGCATGTGTCGCATCTTCTCTCAGATGTTGTTTTATCTTAATCGATAAACTTGATTCTATCATTAGTAAAAATTAACAAAAACATAGTGAAGATAAGCAATTGGGAACAGGCAAGGGTAGGAATGGAAGACGAAAGAAAAGAAAAAAAATATCTAACAGAAATCGCACACCTCGCCAATATGATGAAGGCTACTAAATCGAGGCATTCCCGGCGAAATCTTGACGCTTGGAAACAGTGTCGTAACTACTCATTATCGAGCTTTGGCGACGCCTATGTTTTTCAAATTGTTATATTTACCTTTCCCTACCGGTGATGTATTTACTACACCTCGACTCTAATAATGGGTATATCGATATGAAATATAATAGATACGGGCTTCAGAATTTTTGTATTCCTCCATAATATAATTACGAATCATATCAAAGTATTAAAGTATATAAGTATTCATCTGCAGCGACGGAAATAAATAATTTGTCGGGAAATCCGTGTCTCAGCAGATAGGAATTTTATCAGTCACATTGATGGTGTTATACAAAAATAGGTCTTCAACTCGAACTGGCATTTAAATATATGATGACGATATCTCCAACGAATGTGGAGGCTGAGTGTGCATTTTCAGCAGCTTCCAAAATCAGATCCAGACTAAATGACGATAATACATAACATACATATTACTCGAAAGTATTTTTTTTTCTGGCATCTGATTCAAAAAACCTGGATAGGTAAAAAATCTTTGAGTTTATTAAATGCACTCGGAGATGTCTTGTTTCCAAAATCCTCTGAATGCTAAGCAACGATATAGTGCCTATTGTGAAACTAACGAGGATTGCAAACAACGATCGCTATGGATCTGTAGCGTGGGCGATTTAGTATCCCTACGCAATAGCAACCATCTCATCATCAGAGAGGTCTGGCTGCTGGAGGGACAACCTCCCGCAGCCAAGGCCAACCGACGACTCTCCCGACTCCCGCTTCACCCAGCCGGTAACGATGCACGCGCAAGAAGCGATCGGTCGCTAAGCAGGTGCAATGTCTCCGCAGGGCCACAAGAGATGGCGCTCTTAAAATAGCACATTGCACCTGAAAAGAAATGGAAGATGCCGCTACTATGCGGGGATGATAAATCGCCCACGCTACATAATCAAAGGATTAAATGAGTCAAATGAAGATATTTGGATTTTAAGATTTATTTGATTTGACGTAATTGATACGCTATGTTAAAATGTTCGCCGATTAAATAACCACTTAATCTGTAACCATTATTAAAAGTAGCACGTAAATTGATTGTCCAGTGTGAAAAGCATGAGGTTAGGTCGTAAAAGATATTTTTATTACTTTTACGACTTCATCAATTGATATTCTATTGATACTGGTTGTTCTTATCCAGAATTAGTTCTTGTAGACAATATTTTTTCCATCAAATTCCTCCTAGTTGAGTTATTGGCTTTGGGTGCTATCGAAGCGAATTATGTCCGATATGTTTACCCCAATCAGGTTACATTATAATTTCTGAAAGTGCAATGGAGCTAAAAAAAATAGCACGCGAAAGCAATAAAAATACTAGTTTTGCATTAAAATGTCGAAGGAAAAATATATTTTTATTATATCATGATAAATTTAAATTTTAAATAGAACATTGTGTAAAATTTTAAATTAATCAGGTTATTTGCCGCTATGAACAGTTGAAACATGTGCATGGGTTATTATTAGGGAATTCAATTCCCGGGATTAGTAACCGCAATCTCGAAAAATTCGGGATTAAATTTTTTATCTAAAAGAAATCGTACACCTCGTGATGAAGGCTACTAAGTTGAGACATTCCCGCCGAAATCTGGACGCTTGGAAATAGTGGCATATATGTTTTTCAAATTTTTATATTAATCTTTCCCTACCGGTGATGTATTTACTACACCTCGACTCTAATAATGGGAATATCGATATGAAATATAATGGATACAGGGTTCAGAAATTTTGTATTCCTCCGTAATATAATTAAGAATCACATCAAAGTATCATAGTATACAAGTATTCATCTGCAGCGATGGAAATAAATAATTTGTCGGGAAATCCGTGTCTCAGCAGATAGGAATTTTATCAGTCACATTGATTATTTTTATATCAAACAAATGGACTTATTATTATTCCCCAATCCCGAAATCCCGGGCCTGAATTTTGGCTCGGGATTGGATTCCCTAGTTATTACGAATTATATATAGCCATCATATGGAAGTCAACTGATATTTTTTTGGCAGATGTCATCGAAATTATCAAGATCTCAAAGCTCTGCATAAAAATAATAGATTTTAAAAATGCAAACTCCCATTAGGTGCTCCAAAGAATTGCCCAATTAAGGATAACGAGCGCATGAAGTACCTTCATTTTGCCCCAACTAAAATGCAAACATGCCCAAGCGCACCCCTAAATAAAGCACTATTTAATTCTGGTTTAGGATAAATGTTCCAGAAAGGCAAAAGCATATTTAGCATGTAAAGCGAGCATAAATGTGTCGTAATAGGGGGTTAACCCAATTAACACCGGGTTGATATAACCCAGTTTAATTGAAGACGAGCTCGGGTCGATGATCAAAATGGAGCATGGACCAGTGCAATGAGGCTTACAAATTAATTCTGGCAGCTAGAAAACAAAACACCCACAGCCACAACACAAAAATAGATTCTTCGGGATCGTCAATTTTTTGAAATCGATTTACTATCATATTATTTCGGGCGAAATAAACATAAAACCGTAAATAATTCGGCATCGATGGATGGAGGCAGCGAAGTTCACATAAAATTATATGAGCGTTTTCGCGAAGACCGATTTGCTGCTATTTAAGTATTTCCTATTAATATATTAAATTATCATCTGTATTTGTTTGGTTTCATTCGGCCATAACAACTAATTAATTTTACAATAGGGACTCGTTTTTCAGCATGTGGCGGCTTTTGGCAGACGTTCCCAACGGCCTAATTAAGATAGGGACTTGAAAGTCATATCCCAAAAGGCAACAGGTATGTTAATAAAAGTATTTCTGTTCAAATCTGGACATGACGCTCCAAAATGGCAATATTCTTGATCAATTCTATGCCGATCATGTCTGTTAATTATGATAAAAAAATCTAAATATACCGTTGTTTTCTATGCTTCTAGTCTATATTAAAATTATGTACAGTGATTGGAACAACCTAAATATTTAATAAACCGCGCTTTTTATGTCATTGATATGAGCAGATTAGACCTGTAAAATATGGAATTTATCAATCGAATTTTGATAATCAATAAGCTGGTCTGACCAGACCACTATGGTTTGGCAATGAGTTTTTAACTCGTTCGTCGCTGCGTCCACCAGATATGCCCACTGAGGCCCCCACGTGTCATTTTGGTGGACACTACCTCCGCTTAAATACGATTAGCATCAAATTAAAATAACTAAAATATATCATACATAAAATTATGTTTGAAATAAAATATACACAAACCTTTTTTTTGTGCGTAGATGCGTTCCCCGATAAATCGCATAAAGAAAAATCGCACAAAAAAGCTATGACTTACACAGAAAAAGTAAAGATGTGTTCTATGGATTTTAAAAACCCCATAACTTTGAAACAGCTATACAAAATATATCCGAAATTGCACAAAAAAAGTGAATAAAAAATAAAGTAAACAATAAGGCATTTAAAAAAATTCAGTTAAGTCATTTTTTGGCCTTATTATGTCACAGTTGAAAAATAAATTTTGAATTAAATCTTATAGGAATAATAATAGGGTTATATAGAAAATATTCGTACCCAGTTTGGATTAAATTATTTAATTAAAACTTGAGATATGATGTCAACCGTGTTGAAAAAAAATAGTTTCGACAAAAACGCGTTAAAATATTTCATTATGGTAGGAGTCCGTAAGTAGTTGAATTCTTAAAAAAACCGCATAACTTCGAAATCGCACAAAAAAAGTCGCACAAAAAGAAGTTCGAGGGTATTATATTGTATAGCATGATATTCAATAAAACAATTCAAGCACACAATTAGAACAATATGTTGAAACCCTTTTTTTTTAAATTTTTTTTTGCTTCCTGGCGATCTATAATTTGTCTCATATTTTTATAACAAAGAGTACAATTCCTGAACCGTGAAATGCTTTTATTCGCTTTCTTCGTTTCTAATTAAAGTTAATAGAGAGTCTGGCTGCAGAAGGGACAACATCCCGCAGCCAAGGCCAACCGACGACTCTCCCGACTCCCGCCTCCTGCGCGTCACTACCCAATCAGCAACGGTGCACGCGCAAGTAGCGATCGGTCGGTATTCAGATGCAATGTCAACAAAAAATAAACTTTTCATTTTATTCGCGTTTAAACTTCGATTTAACTTTAAGCGCGTTTTTTTCGAAACTACTTCTTTCAAGTTCACGGAAGTGATCCCACACGCCCTAGATGAGTATTCTTTATGAAATTTCGATAGACACGTCCACAATAAACGTTTTCATCGTTTAGGCTACAATTATCCAAAAATATTTAAGATTTATTATTTAAAAAAACGAAAAACTACAAACAATGTTGGTAAAAATACGCATTTTTCTTCAATCGCTCACCATTTTTTTGTTTTGCAATATTTCTTCTTAATTGTAGTCCAAGCTATACACAATATCATTTAAAGTAAAAATATGTTTAAATTTTTGACTACAAATTATTTGTATAGGACTTAAGACTTCCACGGTGAAGAATGTCATCACACGCGCACCCAAATGCATGGTTCCCGCCACTCCCATTATCATACTTTGTCAAAATTTAAAAAATATTGTTATTCAGTAAAGATCTCCTAGTCAACACACTAAATATCAATATTCCATATTTAATACTTCATAATAAAATGTTAAAAAATCACATTTAGGCCCAACATGGTAGAAATGTCTTTTAAGTATTTATGTATTAATGTAAAACAATTTTAATAAAGGATTATTATTAACCCCTAAAGGAGTACTATCCCAGATCTTGGGATCCCCCCTCCACTATTCAAAAATAGCATTTTTATACACTGAGCTCGAAGACAGACAGAGACAGAGAGAGAACGTAGCGCAATTTGGGAGACAGGGATGGAGGGATGTTATTTGTTTACGCAAATAAATGACCGAATATTGTGTGCTATCGACAGTGTTTATTTATTTAATTGCTTCCTGTTCGTCGCCACTTGTTGAATGAGTCTTTGTCCGATAATAATTTCCTTTTAAAGCAGGAGCAAATGAATCGATTTCTTATGTATTATTTATGTAAAGAAATGACGTGATCTTGTATGTTATCAACAGTGTTTATTTACAATTGACTCTGTCTCGAATTGAAAATTGTCTTACGCTGATAGAAAGTAATCGGTGTAAAGCGATTATGGCATCAACGACTACTTCGATTTTAAATTTGCCCACTCCTCTAAAGGTTGATATTATACACCCGATTTTTATTTGGAACAATCCTGATCGAATCCGGATAATCGAGGTCCGAATAATCCAGGCTCTGCGTGTTGCCGAAATCGATATGTTCCAGAAAATTCACCTCGACAGCAACAAATGAAAGCCGTATAACATACATTTCAATTCGACGGCACCTTTACAAAATATTTTGCTTATGAAATATCTGAATATTATATTTCGTATTTATTTCTTTCATATACGATTTCCCCTCTTTTTTGATAATAAAATTCATATACGCAGGAAAAAGCGAGTGGAAAGGGTTGTTTGCGTCAATCTATTATTCGTAAATTAATGCCAATTAACCCATGGCGTAAAATATTTTACAATCGACAGTGGAGCGATACCTGGAATGAGTAATGGCGAAATCGAGACCTTATGTAAATTCATTATTCATATCGTTTGAAGAAGTTTTTGGGAAAATCCACTCAAAGAGGGGGAGGTTTATACAAAGAAACCAATCAGTTCGAGATTTCACAGCCGCAAAAAAATAATTACGTGCAAAATAAACGATAAAATTTTTGGTGCGTTTGTAGGGTTTCGTTTTGATCAAAATTTAATTGTAAAAAACACGTAACTGAAAGGCTTGCTTTGGAAATGTGATCCTTTGAGAAATATTGGCGAATTGTACGACCTTTAAAATTTTCCTTATATATGTATATTATATGAAAACGAATGTCTAGCGGTTTATAAGCAAATTTGCTTACAGAGTATACATTCCTATATCATTCATTCGATTGCGATGAAACTTTAGTGAATTATTGAACATTTATCCAAGAAGGTTTTTCAATTAGCACAAGCGTTATTTGTGTGCGGAATTAATTTTGCGTGACGTTTAACGGGTGCATTGTGTTGTACACACAGGGTATGCGTGCATGCTTCTCACGTGGATAGCTGTACATTGACTGCTCACGCCCTTCTTATTTATTACCAGGCAGTACGCACACATAGAAAAATATTGTGTATCCAAAATTACTTGCGTGCGATGCTAACAAAGAGCATCCCCAAGGCGCCGATAGTCATACCGCGTCCATGAGCTCGACAGTAGATTCGAAATATCGGCAAATGGTACATTTGAATGTTAATCGTATCTCTCAAATAATTAAACGCGATCTTATACCAGTTTTTTAACGTGATTAATGAAATATAAAAGTACCCATACATGTGAGATTGTGACGCTTGCCAAGTAGTCGCTAGCATTACATAAAAAAAGGGGGAATCAAAGCTCTTTGATTATACAAATTAAATTCGTTTTTGTTGAGCTTTGATGAAAGATTTGTTTACGTCAAAGCGAATTTTTGTATAACCGAAGCCTTATATAATATTTTCTTGATCAAGAAAAAAATCTCAACAATTAAAAATTCCACCCCTAGGCGTCGCACAAGTTCGCCAATTATTAGTTACGCCACGATTTAATAAATGTCAATCCCGAATTTTTCGAGATTACGTTTATTAAATCTCGGGCCTCATAAGCACCTAAAACTGTCCGGGATCCCGGGATTGGATTCCCTAATCGATACTATCGTACATTTTCTTATGCATTCATGCTTTCACAACTTTTAATAGATCCGATCTAAAATTTTGCGAGCAAAAAAACAATAACGTATTTATTTTATTTTACGTTTTACATTAAAAAAAATACCCCCCAAAAATAAAAAGAGATATTAGAAATTTCATAAAAATGAATTTGACTTGCATATTTTATTGCCAAAAGGTGACTTGTGTGTCCTAGCATATGTATGTATACTACATGCCATCCTACGGGATCATTTGATTGAGTGATTCTTGATTAGGGTTGCCACAACACATATTGATTATATTTTTTAGTTTTATTTTCTGCTAATATTATATACACGCCTTTCAAATTAATTGTTTATTTAGGGTTGTCTCAATTTATATATACAATTATTATTTTTGATTTGTTTTTAGATAATTTGAAAAATATTTTTTGAACCAATACACTTTATTTACATTGTTTTAAAAATTCAATTGTGTGTGATAAATTTGAAAACATGGTTCTATACACAGTGGCACATTGCACTGTATACACACATATTTTGTATCTGTTCTTTTTTTTTGATAAGGAACAAACAATACATCTTCTTCTTCTCAAATACGTTGATGAAGTTCCAGGTTTTTTCCCAATCGAAAAGGGTTTAGTACCAATAAAATGAGTATTGACTCCTAATTGTGATGGTAGACTCGTGTATGTTATTTTCGCAGCTACCAGTATTTTGTTTTTCAAATAATTAACCTATCACTGATAGAGCAAATTTAGGTAATGACATCTGCTTTCCTGTTTTCAGCATATACAGTGCATATGCATTGAACATTATATGCATTAGGAGCTTCTTATACCATATCATGGTTTTTCTGATGCTTTTTACGGAGCTTATCATCATATCACTCCTATCTACACTTTCTATATTTTTACTAGAATCAATAGCTACAGTAGGCTTTAGTAAAGGCTCGCCAGTTTTGTAATTTGTTTTTCCAGTTTCTACAAATTCAGGAGTGTGAATTGTCGACAACATGTTAACATCCCTTTTGACTTTCCATGCTAGAGCCATAATAGTTTTTGTATGAAATGAATACGAATGCCCTTTCTTCATTTTTTTTGAATGCTGGCACAGTTCCGACTGAATTGGTTTTGCTTTCTTGCAATTTCTGGAATAGTTTTGGGGTCGCGAACCAGTTATCGACATATAATGTATGACTGGTGTCTAAATATATAATGAGAGACATTACGACTTTAGCTTCAACTCCCATATCAGAATTTTCACTAAATTCTGTGGTTGATCCTGTATGTATGATTATATCTAACACATACCCTGTTTTGCAGTCGCATATTACAAATAATTTTATACCAAAACGACTGACTTTTGACGGTATATATTGTTTTAAAATCAGGCGTCTTTTAAATAATAATAGACTTTCATCGATGCAAATTTTGCTATAAGGATAATATGCACTTGCATTTTTTTTTAAATATGTTTAAAATGGGCTTTATTTTATGCAAATTTCTAAAACTGAACTAAATATGTTCTTTATTTTTGGAACAATGTAACATGCGAAGTAATAATTGAAATCTATTTCGAGGCATAGTTTCTGAATATATTAGTGAATATAATAATGGATCAGTTGACCAGTGATGGTCTATTGAATTTCTTGAATTTAATGGGAATAACAAACACAAGCGCAAAAAACATACATTTCATCCTTATTGGTATCAATCCACGATTTTAGGCGAGTATTCAAAAATGGTAATTTGGAAGTCACATAATGATATTGACGGTTAGTCTCTGTAAGTATTATGTTTACCATTTCGTCGTCCACAAAATATTAAAAAAAAAACCCAATTCGCTTTCATTTTCATCACTGATATTTATTTTAATACTTGACGAAGTGTCATCAAATGGATGGATTATAGGATTAAAATCTCGCTCTTCCCAAATAAAAACGCCTGCACCTGTTGGTTCTTGAGAGATTGTTACATTATCCTCATCATCTAAAGAAAATATGTCCTCCCCCAAATGTAATTCACTAAAACTTTAATTATCAGAGTATTCAATTTCATCCGAAAAAGTTTCGAATTCCATTTTTATGGAATAATATTTTACACGACAAAAAATATCACTCAGTAGGCAGCCCTGATTACCTCTGTTAAATTCATTTAAACATGAAATGGAAATACCGATTTTTTTAAAAAATGTGAAGGTATTTTTGGATTCATCAATGTGTGTTCTTAGCATTAAAAAACCGCATAACTTCGAAATCGCACAAAAAGAGGTTTGAGTGTAATTAAGTTTCATATAAGAGCCGATACTCATACAGATTAAGAATATTTTTGACTTTTTTGTTTCAGGTAAGCGTGAATGAAAAAACTAACTTATATCTTTTTTGACATGCCATTTTGATGTTTTAAAAACGATATAATATATACATTTTTAATTACGATTTTATTTTTTAGTATTATATAAGAGTGCCGTAATAAATCCCAAAAATATTCATATCGTTATACAATGTATTTACTGTGATATAAATTGTAAAAAAGGCCTATTTTTTATAAATTCTTGAAAAACATTGTTGTGTAAGGTTTGATAATGTCAACATAATAAAAATGGGATTTCACGTATCTTTTTATTTTTTTACGTCAACATTTCCATGGACGAAATTGAAATACACGCTCCTTTTGAATTTACAAGAAAACATACAAATGTGTATCTTTGCTTTCGGCGATGTTCTTCGTATAAATTCGAAAACATTTCTAATATCATACAATCCTCTGGATAATAATTTGTAAGAAAGCCCAGTTCATTAATGATGTCAACACTTACTGCGAAACGCATTAATTCAATGTTTTGCTCGGATGTAACTTAATGACATGCGTCCATCGCTTCGTTTATTTAGTTGGCTTGATTTTTTTCATAAACAAACAATTGGCTGCAAAACAATGATGATTTTCGTTTCATTTTGGACAAGAAATGGTCGGTTGTCAAAACAAACAAAGAAGTTAAAATTTCGACCCGGTCAAATAGTCCGTCGGGCGCTTTTGAACCGGTTATTATTGTTAAAACCATATGTTTGCCCTTAAACATCCTGTGTTTTTTGTACCTATTCCTGATTACAATTTAAGAAACGTATATAATAACTATCTAAATTGTAACAAATATATATATATTATATACAGAAAATGAGAGCAACGTTTACCAGAGCCGTAACAAGAGTATGAAACCCCCTTGACAAGTATCTAACATCATCCACCCCCTCCCTCCCATAATTAACAATTTATTTTATAAAACTAACTAATACTATTATAAATGCAATATATTAAATACTATTATAATGTATGTTTTAAAATAGTATACAAAGATTGTCCCAAAAGTACCCGACCTAATGTATAGATGGCGATTACTGTTTAAAAAAAAGTCATGATAGAAGTGTCTGGACGCTACATTGCTTCCGTGATCGTACAGATCATATAAAATGTCACAAAAATCCCTAAAAGAGGACGGATTGGCCACAAGGTTCGTATGTCCAATAGGTCTGCTTTTCAGATCGCTGATATATGCCGGCTAAGTCGGCTCAATGTTTAAGCGTAAACCAAGAGGGGGAATTAGACATCTTAGTTTATATTATAAATTAAATTTGCGCCTCAAGTCCAGTTGCGCCCTTAGCGAGCGCCGGTTTTGTTACCCCCTTGTTAACCCAAATTTATCGACTAATAATGATATTTGTATGATATAATGAATCGATTTCAAGTGTGTTTATGTTTACTTGAACGAATGACCGAATATTGTATGCTATCGACAGTGTTTATTTATTTATGTACAAGCTTCATACACGCTGAGACAATCCTGACAGATATTTTCCATGTATGGGTGGACGGGCGTCGAACAAAAAACTTTCTTCTCTAGATAACTCTCTATTCAACACAAGAAAGATCTGGCTGCGGGAAGGATGTCCTCCCGTAGTCAAGGCTAACCGACTCCCGACGGTGCACGCGCAAAAAGCGATCACTCGGTATTGCAGACGCAATGAGTCTACAACGCCGTAGAATATGGTGCTGTTAAATTAACACATTGCGAGAAGAAAGATGTCGCTGTTAATCAAGCGAATTAAATCTGCTCAGATTAACAGCGCCATTGCACGAGGAAGATAATTCATCCACACGACACCATATTAACTGCGTTAAAAGATGATGAGATGCTTCATTGCCATCATAATGCTACGGTTGTTGTTAAAACAAATGACATTAAAGATTTTATATGTAAAGATAATTCAATCATAATAATATATATGTACATAAGTTCTTGGGGGGGGTGGGGGGGGTCCTAGCTTCGCTTGCGACCTCATTGGCGCGATCCACCTATTTGTACTAGCCGCTGGGGGTGCTTTCATGGTCATAAGGACCATAAAAGACCCCGAGTATACATTTTTCGTCTGTGTGCCCAACCGGTCCGCCTTGCAAACCGTTGACACTTCGAATGAGTGCCTCGCGTGCGGACGCCATGCCCGGACATGTTCGCAGAACGTGGTCTGCGTTCGTGACAACGGCGTTTTATATCATTTATCCCATCTGAATTAACAGGATAAGGTCAAGATTTTCATTGATTAGATGCAAAATATTTTAAATTGTATACAAAATATTTAAGACAACCATTGATCGTGATGAATTTAATCTATTATAAGAAGAAACCGTTAGCTTATACGTCGAGCATTTGATTGTAGGTATTCCATTGAATTAGTGGTTGGACTCGATCATTTTGAGTTGAAATTTACAGGAAGTGTGGTTAACAACCACATTTTTAAAAACACGCCATGAGAACAATGCAAAGCTTTAGACAATGATCACGTAGATTGTAAAAAGCTAATTACTTGTAAGCATTTTTAAACATACAAACGTAGCTTTAAATGCATAGAGTTTTGCACGATTTTTGTGCAATGCATCATCCAGTTTAATATGAGTCACATGACTCGATTTATGCTATTTTTATAAACTGGAACTTAGCCCATTATTTGTTTAAGCTTCATGTCTTTTTTGCATATTTTTAATTCAAAAACATAGTTAAATACGGTAGAACGCATGATTAAAATTTGTACAACATCATCATCACAATGGTTCATTGTCGGACAAAGACCTTTCTAGACCGCTTTTATTTGTTTTTATCCTGAACCATTTTCAACCACATTATCCCACCAATTTATCAAATTTCATTAATCATATAACCAACGTTGGTTTCATTAATCTTGGGTATCAATTACGAATTTCCTGGATAGGTTGATGATCCTTGATAATTGCCCACTATCATTTTAAAGGCATCACTATCTTGATAGAGTAAAATAAATAGTATTAATTTTCATGCAGGTTAAACATTGAAAATCTTAAAAATATTAATGGCAGTCATTAAAATTTGATCATGCAAGGATTTGATGATTAGTGATCTACAAATATGAAGTATCATCAAAGAAAATTCATATCTTGTTTAGTTTAAAGCAAACGATTTAGTTTCAAGATGAGTTTTCAGAAATCGGAACATTTATGATTCATCAAGTCATGTGAACTAATGGCGATGAAAGCTCAGCATAAACTCGCATTAAAGAGCTTTATGTGTAGTTCATGCTCTCGTTAAATGCTGTATAATATATATATATAGTCATGAGATATAAATCTACAAGAAATAATATTATATTTAAATTTTACTATATTAGATTTTCTAAATCGAACTGCAACCGTGAATCCGAATATCGGATAGAAATAAAATTTTAATTCTAATGTTGCCCCTTAAACAACTACTATTGCAATTGGAAATCGCGTGTTTAAACAATTTTTAATATAATTAGATATTTATACACTCAAACCTCTTTTTGTGCGATTTCGAAGTTATGCAGTTTTTTTTAAAAGAATTCAACTACTTACGGAGTTATAGCTATTTTAGTGACGCGGCATCTTGGCTGCTCCTACCATAATGAAATCTTTTAACGCGTTTTTGTCGAAACTATTTTTTTCAACGCGGTTGACATCATATCTCAAGTGTTAATTAAATAATTTAATCCAAACTGGGTACGAATCTTTTCTATATAACTCTCTTATATTTCTACCAGATTTATGTCAAAATTTATTTTTCAACTATAAAAAAAAAACTGACAAAAGATGGCCAAAAAATGACTTGACTGAATTTTTTTTTAAACAATCGCCATTTTGCGATTTATTTTTTCGAGTAAGGGACTATAGTGACATCTTTAATAATTATGAATTATATTGTTGGAACAGAACAATAATGACATTGACACTGGGTACACTTTTTCTTTCGAAGAAGAGAGTTAGTAATTAAAATAATTCGTATTTTTCTAGTGAATGTCTGGCATTTGAGATACCAGATATCAAACATCCTTAAAATTTTACCAAAAATGCAAGACGGCCTTTAAATGTTACCAAAAATGTTATTTTTTAATTGCCTTATTATTTTCCTGATTTTTGGATTAACTTTTTTTATGCGATTTTGGATATATTTTATATAGCTGTTTCAAAGTTATGCGGTTTTTGAAATCCATGGATTGCATCTTCACTTTTTCTATGTAAGTGAGAGCTTTTTTTGTGCGATTTTCCGCGGAACGTATCTACCGCACAAAAAAGTTTATCTGTATTTGCTATTGAAGTATACAGAATTCTTGAATTCTTCATTTATAAATATAAAGTTGTCTCTTATTATTAAAATATATTCACATTAAAATTTTTCAATTCATTTGTCGCGTAGAATAAATCAAAATAGACCTTAATTTGTGCTGTTGGAGCGCAAAACAAAATTAAACCAAATTATCGCCTAACACTTTCGTGGCCGGTGATGCTTTTTTTGCATCATGCGAGTCACGGAATATGGGACATTCCCAGGCAGAGCCGTAACTAGGGTATGAACCGCCCGTGGCAAGTATCTAACTTAACGCCCCCACCCCCAGAAATCCAATTTTTTTTAAGTTTAACTAATACCATTCTAAATGCAACATATTAAATACAATTATAATGTACGTTTTAAAATAATATACAAAAACAGTCCCAAAATTACCTGACCTAACGCATAGATGGCGGCTACTGTTGTAAAAAATATACTATGATAGAAAGGGTCTAAACGCTACGTCACTTCCGCGATTGTACAGATTATAGAAAATGCCGCAAAAATCCCTAAAACGGGAAAGGAGTGGCCATAAGGTTTATATGCTCAATCGGTCCGCTTTTCGGACCGCTGATATGACGAATAAGCGGCTTACGATCAAAGAAAATATTGATTTAATTCAAATATTTAGATGTATTCAATCAGGATATCGCAAGCCTACTCAACAAAAGTGCACAGCAAGGTGTAAAACCGAATCTAATAAACATGTCCGCGAGGATACGCGCATTCTCAACTTCGAGTGATCTCTAAGTAAGTTTTATGGGTAAGGGGAAGTCTAGTCTCGTTCATAACTTCATTTGGCGCTAGCAACCTATGTTAATTAGCCTCTGGAGGGACTTCTGCGATCGTACAGATCATATGGGGTACGTATTTATCAACGAAAATATCGTAAAACGCCCCAAAAGAAGACGAAGTGACCATAAGGTTTGTGTGCTCAATCGGTCCGCTTTTTAGATCGCTGAATGAGCGGTTCGCAATCGGATGCCATACCTGAACATAACGATAACGAAGAAAAGAGGCATTAGACAACTTAGTGTGTACTAAAGAAATGGACAGAGTTAATCAATGTTGATTCGTGTAAAGTAGAATGGTTGAGTAAAATAAAAGCCATGTGCAACTTTCGACCGAGTTTCGACTGCGTTTTGCGCCCCAAGTCCAGTTGCGTCCGTGACGGGCGCCTGCTTTGCCACGCCCTTGTTACGACCCTGTCCCCAGGCAAAGAAATTCATTGGTGTCAGATCTAGAGATAGTGCGAACCACGGAATAGGGCTGCCAAAACAATTAATTTACACAAAGTTGTCGTGTGTGTATACGAAGCAAAGGTCAATTAAAAAAACCTGACCCTCTCAAACTGGTACCTCTTCAAGTTTAAAAACATATTGAATAAGTTCTATGACATGTAACATATAGTTGGAAAGGGTATAAAATAGACAATATTAGATTCTATCAAAAATATATTGCAAAATACAAAAAACAGTCATTTCGTGCAATTACGACTACAGATTAAAAAGTTATGAGGATTTAAAGGTGAAATTTTGGGTATTTTTTCAAAATGTTAAAATAAATCTGTTTCGACAAACCTGACACTTGAGACAAGGAGTCTATTTGAGAAACGTGTAAAATACCCGGTTTGTAATTTAACGCGTATAGATTAAATTTGGATTGAGAAAAAGCGACGATTGGTGACCTAAATTATGATCTGAGCAAATCATTGGTTTCTTATGGCCACTTGCTGCTTCAAATGATTAATTTATTTATCTTTCAATCGAATACATTGGTAACGCTAGGCAATCACACTATTAGTTTGAAGTCCATTCAGATAAGAAGACAATGTCTGTCATTAGCCATAGAAGCCTGTTTTTGTTACAGTTTAACACATTTTGAAAAGTCTTTTCATGGGTAATCTAGGTTACAGTTTAACATGTATCATGCGTATATTAATCATATGAAATTAATGCATTTTAATGAATACAATTTCAATGAAATGTCATCTTGAGTGAATTCAAGATAAATCATATTCCATCGTATTGAATAGAGAATGTTTGGCAGCTGTTTCATATTTGGCATGTAGGATTGTATTTCAAGGGCTTGCCAGCTTATGTTTATCTACTATCTGAAAATTGATCATGTAGTAAGTTGTTTTTATCGATACCATATGATTTTTAGCATGTGTTTTCTTACGCCGACGTAAAGATTGAGAGCCGCGCTGCTCTATTTCAAAATGTTTTTTTTGTAGACGCATTCCCAAATTCTATAGTTAGATTTGATGATGTCATTAGGTCGTTTCGAATGCCCTTTGTATAGTTTTATTGTCCCCTACGTGGCTCGCAAAACAAAGGACGCGGACATTAAAATGGTAGAAAAAAAAAACCAACTGAAATATCCAGACAAAGAAATGTTATCGTCGTTTTATGTCCGACAAGGTAGTTTATGTTGCGGCAAGCGTTTCGATTGGTTTCCACTTAATTTTATTACCAATGCTTGACCTGCTGTTTATAATTTTGGTTCTACGAGCCGATGATCGAAAGAGGCCTTCGATCAACGCGATCCTGAATAGCGCGTCATTTGAGTGGGTCCATGCCCGGTGAAGCATTATTTTCAGACGCAATGCGCCCAATAACTAGGCCAAGAATGTAGATACATTGACTGTGTATATTATCATTGAACAATTTAATTTTGGTTTTTATTTTACTCAACCATTCTGTCCGTTTTTATAATGCATACTAAATTATCTAACTCCTTATCGTTATGCTCAAGTATGGTATCTGATCGCGAGCCGCTCATTTGTCATATCAGCGGTCCGAAAAGCGGACCGATTGAGCATACAAGCTTTACGGTCCTCTTTTAAGGCTCTTTGCGGCATTTTCTACGATCTGTATGATTACGGAAGCAATGTAGACACCTTCTATTATAGTATTTTTTATCTATACATTAGGTCGGGTAATTTTGGGACTATCTTTGTATATTATTTTAAAACATACATTAAGAAGGGGAAGGGGTCATTAAGTTAGATACTTGCCACGGGCACTTCATATCTTAGTTACAGCTCTGTAAATAGCACAAAATACATACTTGCTTATACTCGGAATAATTTTGCTGTCAAAATTAATTACATATATGTACTTAAATACGATGTTTCATAATGACTGCAATTGTTTTAAATAGTGACTCTCGACGTTTAACTTGATATTCACAGAAATCTTCCTTCCACTTTTGGTTACAATGGGATGAGGCTATTTGGATAAAAAGTTTTTATAGAGCTATCTCAGATTAAACCAATATATTAATACTTGAATAAAGTATTCTTAATTTCAGAGCCGTAAAGAACCCGTGGTAATTATCTAACATGCGCCCCCACCCCATTTTTTAAAAGTTAAATATTATTATTATAAATTCAATATGTTGATTATTATTATAATGTAAAAGTGTGAAGAAAGAAATGAGTGAGGAAAGTCTAGACTCACGACCTCATTTGGTGCGAACGGTCTATGTAAATTAGCCTTTGAGGGGGTTTCCGTGATCATACCGATCATAGAAGAACCCGGGTACGCATTTAGTCCAAACGGTCCGCTTTTCGAACCGCCGACATGACGAACGAATGCCTCGCGATCGAACGCCATACCCGAACATATCTACATAATGTTTAAATTTTACAATCGACCGAAAATATTGTTATCGAATTGCGAATGATATTATGAATATTTCTTAATAATAGCACACACCCGAAATCAGTGTTGATTCATGTAAAGTAGAATGGTCAGGTAAGATAAGAACGACCGGGTCGGTATTCTATGTTTTGCGACCCAAGCCCAGTTGCGCCCGTAACGGTTGTCTGCTTTGTTACTTTTTTGTTACGGCCCTGCCCTTAATTGCTTTCGACGCTGTGACAATTGCCGATTATCGCGTTGTCCGTCTACAGAAAACGCATCGGTGGGTCATTTGGAATATGGGGTGCTCCATACCATTAGTTTCGATGACTTTAACGTCTAAACATATGATCCAAAGGACGGGAAGTTAAGACAATTAAAATAGTGAATTCTCTAGTATACCATTAATTAAACCTTTCGATACTGAGCGACGATTATGAGACACAAGGTCTTCATATAAGGTAAAGATCAGTTC